>RJWT010000220.1:0-80108 GCA_004365215.1 Cuniculus paca | reverse complement strand
GGAAGGAAGTGGCCACTGTTAATCTATTTTCATGATTTGAAACTCATATTGTCTTCATTGTTCTGGTTAGCTTCATTTTATTCTAATTTGCTTGATTTTCTTATACTTGATGGCATGGACAGCTATTTCAAAGATAACAAAATATTTAATTGCAGCCATCGAGGCTGTCCAATTATCTTGTTTAGAAACCCTGTATTGCTTTCATTGTTTTGTTTTGATTGATTTCACTCTATTCTGTGTTCTTTGATTGTATTATGTCTGAAGGTGTAGGCAACTATTCTGAAGATAACAAGAAGTATTATGGTATCCACTGCTGTTTTACTATTATCTTGAAGTTTTATATTGCTCTCATAGTTTTGCTTTGTTTTGTTTTGTTTTTTACTGGTTTTATTCTGTTCTATTTTGTTTGATTTTATTTATTCCTGATGGTATGGGCAGTTATATTGCAGATAACAAGAGGAATTATGGTAGCCATTATTGATTGCCTGTTACCTTGTTAGAAGTCATGTACCATGTTCATTGTTTTGTTGTGATTGACTCTATTCTGTCTTATTTTGTTTGGTTGTATTCTTTTCAAAATAGAAAAAAAAAAAGAAAGTAAAATTTTGTTGGAACACATTCTATTTGCTTTGGCATTTTCCATTATTACTTTTACACAACCACCTTTCAGCTAATCTGTAACAGAGACTTCATGACCACAAAGCTAAGTATTTCCAACCTGGTCCTTTGAGGAAAAGTTTGCCAACTCTTAGTCTAAGGATGCAGAACAACAAGATAGAAGGAGTCAAAGTTTGTGGCATATGGAGCTGCCATATAGGCCAAGTCAGCTCAGCTGGGGGCTGCACATAGCCTACCTTGGAGACTGGTATTTGACAAGATGGAGTGAATTAATGGTGGAATGGAGGTATAAGAAAGGGTAATAGGAGGTGGATATTATCAAAATGTTATATGAATGTATAAAGATACCACATTGAAAACCAGTATTTTATGAAATTAATAGGAATTAATAACCTGTTTTTAAAAGATTATGATGGCAAAAAACACAAAAGCTAAAAAAGAAAGCGAGCCTTTCTTGTTTAGGCCTCTGTGGTGGGCTTCTGTGGCAGTTCCTTGGTATGGTTAGAATTTGGATCCAATCATTCATTGCTTTAAGGGCTGTGCTATGCACTCAAGGATGTTAAGCAGCTTCCCTGGATTCTACCCAATAGCACTCATCCCTAAGTGTGATGACTAAAACTGTCTCCATATATTGCCAAGTATTCCCTGGGGAGCAAAATCACCCCTGGCAGAGAACCTGTGTGTTAGGGTAATTTAACCATCCGTGCAAGGCATCTCTCATGCCTTACACCAGCCAGAACTACTGCTGAGTACTCTCCCTTGCTGACCCTTTTTTGGGGATTATTTTTATTCTCTCCTCACTTAACTATTATGAGTCAGCTTCAATATCACCTCCTCAGGACACCTCTACTCTTCCTCCCACTAAGTAGATACTCTAATACTGCCTATAAATTTCATGTGTAACAATATTGTGATTATTAAAATATTGTTCACTATTTATAAGCACACACAGTGGGCACCTAGGAAATGGAGACTAGCTTACTAATGACTGGCTTACTAATGTGACATTAGAATCTAGAAAAGGAAAGGAAGAGACTTGTAATTGTAGAGGAAGCAAACTTGGGTTTCACTGCCATCGAGACAGTGGGGAGTGGGATTCATGTTGTTAACTAGAGAGAGGGAGAAGCAACAGAGAGAAATGGATTTTCTTACTTCCCAGACTTCCCGTAAACCAAGGGACCTGTCTTCCCCCTTCTAGCAACCAAACATCTGCTAAAGTTAGAGCATTTCTGTGATTCTGAACATATGGATTTGTACTTTGGCTTTGGCTTCAAAATCATTCATTTTTTAACCCTGTACTTTTCAGGCTAAGTTGTACGTGATAAGATTTATTAACTCTGTACTTCCCTTTTCTAAGTAAAGTTAAAAATAATTTATAGGACTACATTTTAAATCCATGCACAGATAAGTACTTGCCTCCCGCCATATTCTCCAACTCCTGGAATCATCTGAGATGAAAGGCTGAATAGTCAGCCTGTTCTGTGCTTCCTTAGCACAAGGCTGTAAGATGTGTGTGGTCTACTTAATTCCTTTATATGATTTTTTCTTTCAATTAGACATTATCTTCTGTTTCAACCCCTTTCTCCAGGTTGCTGAGCCTGTAAAACCAAAACTTTTTTTTCTCAAAGTCCTTGGAATTTCTTTGAGAAAAGACTATTTAGCAAACACTTTGTTAAAAAGTTGCCCTTCTTATCTTCCCTGAAGAGGATATACCCTCTGTGTGTTTGGGTTGGTATATACATATGTGGGTTAAATAAGCAATACCTGTATGTTAGTTACTTTTCTAGTTACAAAATACCCATATCCAAAGTTAAAGGAGAAAACATTTATTTAGATCAGAGTTTGTAGAGGTTTCAGTCCATAGTCAGTTGGTTCT
Organism: Cuniculus paca; assembly: GCA_004365215.1. Classification (NCBI taxonomy): domain Eukaryota; kingdom Metazoa; phylum Chordata; class Mammalia; order Rodentia; family Cuniculidae; genus Cuniculus; species Cuniculus paca. The sequence goes on along the minus strand of RJWT010000220.1, from coordinate 77,614 downwards.
AAAGCAGGTTGGATGGCAGACAGGCATCACAGATGTTATGGTGTGTAGGTGGCCCGCTCAAGTCTCATGTAGTCATGGAAGCGGCTGAATTTAGCGTTTGTGATTGACTCGTTGTGTAGTGCTGGGATTGGCAGTGTGAGTTCTGCACCCGCCCAGGCGTGGAGCCAACATACAACGTAAGGTCAGAAAGGAGACATGTTTTTCTCTTTTGCGCGGTTCCCTCTTGCCGCTTGCAGCCGCCATAAACAGCTGCCCCCTTGCAATGCCACCCTGCCTTGGAACCAGCTGAGTATGAACTGAAACCCCCAAAACTGTAAGAAATAAACCCTCCTTCCTTCACTTTGGGTGTCAGGTATTTTGTCTCAGCAATGAGAAAAAAGTAACCAAGACAACAGAGGAGAAGTAGTTTATGGTAGGCAAAAGATAGCAAAGCATCAAGGGATAAGCACAGTTATTTCTATCCCTTATGTCTTACCCAGGTTACTTAGGGTGGGTGGCACTCATACTCTTAATCCTATTGCCCTTGATCCTAGTGTTGCACTAAGAATCAATTCCAGCATCACACACTCCAGATTCAGCCACTTCTGAAAAAGGCCTACCTATGACTGTGTGAGGCTTTGGGGGATATCTAGACACAAGCCATACAACATGGAAGGTGAGAAAAACTTTTAAACCCGCAGTTTCTTCTCCTTTATCTCTGGCTTCTCTCCTTTATTGCATCTTCTCTTTAGAAACAGAGAAAAACCAAACACAACTGAGTAATTTTTCTTGGGAAATAGGCATAAAAATCTCTTTTCACCCTAAAATTTACTGACGTATTCACCATTCTTAAACTTAAATATATATATATGTATATACGTGCATATATATATATATTTTTTTTTGGTACCAGGGATCAAATTCACAACCTCTTGCTTGCCAAGCAGATGCTGTGCCACTAAACTAGTATATTTTAAAAGTATGGAAATTCATATTTGATGTGCCAAATCTCAAAAGCATAAAAGTAAGGAACTAAACCTTTACTGCAGTCTGTGTCCACTGTATATTCTCAGACAACTGGTAAAAACCCCTGACATCTACTTATTGTGTTTCATGGGGAAAGGGCAAGTGAACATAATTGAAAATAAATCATGGCACCCAGTCACAGTTCTGGTAATGGTTCTGGTGATCTTGGCTTTATGCTTTTATATGACAAGCTCAGAACAGAGACAAGAACTAGTACACAGGTCTAGTTACTCTGTGTGTTTTGAACAGTCTGCAGTGTGAGTCTAGGTTTGATTTACTGTTTCTGAATGGAGCACAAAGATGACAGCTAAGAATCATTACAGGATTGTGGTTGCCAAGCCATCACGCCCATGCACAAATGGTAGGCAGTATTTTAAAATGACAAATATTTCACCTAACTCAATATCCTTTCTTGCCAAGCGTAGAAATGGGTATGCAAATAGCCATACACACACACACACACATGCACGCACACACACAGACACACACATACACTCTCACATACACACACACATACCTAGGAGTAAAACTAAAACTAAGCATGTGAAAGACCTGTACAATAAAAATAATAAAACAAAGAAATTGAAGAAGTCACTAGAAGGTGGGAAGGCCTCCTGTGTTCATAGATTGGAAGCATCAGTATTGTTAAAATGGCCATAACACTCCAAGTGGTCTATAGATTCCAGGCGACCCCCCGTAAGAATACCAAAGAATTCTTTATAGAACTAGAAAAAAGTCCTAAAATTCATATGAAAACACAAAAACTATTGTACTCATATTCAAAGTTTCCTGCTTTAGCATCCAGTCCTCTAAACCTGAAAGAATTTTTAGTCATTTTTCTTGAGGTAATAAAAAGCAAGCAAGGTAGCTCTGAGATATCAGAATACCATAAATGTCACCCCTTGCTGTTTTGAACTTTGAGCTGGCTCCTTCCATAAGTAGCCATCCATTCCTTATATGTGCTTACTTATATTCTTGCTTTTGTGAAGGAAAATTTTGACCTCTGTACTTTGATTTCTTAATTTGGGGTCATTCTGTGTGGTGGATTAACACCCAGCTGAACTGAATCAGCGTGGTGCTGGGTGTGGAAGGCCCACCTGGTTGTTGCCAACAGCATAAAAGGAGAACTGGAGGGGAAGATGGTGTGCTGTTGATTCCCCTGGAGAAGCTCATCACACTTGTTTTTCTGATAGGAGCTCAGCTGTTCTCATCACTGAAGGAGCTCAGACCCTTGCTGTTGCTGAGGATGGTTGTGGTTCTTTTTGAGGGAGCTCTGGTCCTAATCTTGAGCATCGCTTCCTGGCTCCAGTGCAGATTGCCCAGGCTCCTGGCACAGATCCTTCATCCCACCGGCACAGACTGTCTAGCTTCCACCACTTACCTTTGGGGCTTCCCAGTGCAGATCCTTGGTACAGCCTTGCATGAGACATTGTGAGGGGCTTTAGACTTCTAGCCGAACTCATAGAGGACATTGCCATGGGATCCAGACCCTCAGCCAGATTCTTTGGTTCTCCAGTGTGTGGACAGATTTCTGATACTCTTCTGAATTTGACTTTTTGGGTAAATATTATAAAATAATAGTATAAGTTATGTGTCCTGTATTAAGTCTATTCCCTTATAAACCTTGACTTCAACATTCTGTAATACCCTTAACCCCATATGCACTCAGCCATATCTGGTATTTGGCACATAATGTCCTCCCACTGAAAAGGAAGACAACTTTTATGCTGACTGTCTGGTGGGACAAATGAAAATTTCAGATGCTTATAAGTAACCAGTGTATTTTAGAGACAAGCGTGATCTCTATGCATGACTGTTGCTTTTCCTAGCCTGGCATTGATATTCAGTTCCTTTGGAAATGACTCTGATTTTTCTTTTTGCAGCATTATATGCTCTCTGATTGCAGACTAAGTCATGATTCGTATCTCGTAAGTCCATACATAGGTTTGGAACCCAGGACTTGCCAATCAGCATATTATGAGCACAGGATTTGTATAAGATTAGATACACAACCCCAGAACTGTTAGAAAGGAGTTCTCTTTAATGCTGAATTTGTTAACAGAAGAATGTAAGTCTGGCCCAGTTGGGCATCAAGTGGAGAGAACTGACCTGGAATGAAGCCAACACAGGAAAACAGAGTCAAGTTATGATGAATGACTAAGTCCTGGTGACATATATGGTCTTCTGCATCCACCTGTGCCTGAAGGCATATGGACTTTAGTCTTAACAGTATGTGAATCATTAAGTTCTTTTTTGGCTTAATACAATTTGACTGGAGTTTCTATAAAGGATGAATAGATGAGTTGATTAAAATAAGACTAATATAACTCACCATAAGGATTTTTAACATGTTGGCCATGGAGAGCCTTAGAACTGCTAAGTCTCACCAGACTCTTTCCTTTGTTTTTCCTATATTGCCTCATTCAGATGACTTTAAATATCTTTTGTACTGTAATGAATCCAAAATTTTTATGTGCTGCCCAGATTTTTCTGTGATGCTGTAATCTATTTAAATTGCTTCCTAATATGTTTGCCAGGTGTATTAGTAAGGGTTCTTCAGAGCAATAGGACCAATAGGAAATCTTGCTGTTTAAGTAGGTAGGTAGAGAAGTGGAGACTTATTATGAAAATTGGGTTATGCAATTATGGAGACCAAGAAATCCCAAGATACATTACTTGCAAGGTGGAAAAACAGTGAACTTTGTATTGTAACTCTCAGTCTCAGCCTAAAGGCCTGTAGACCTGGGGTGGGGGGATACTGGGGCCTAGCTCTGCAAGAGAGAAAATTCATCTTTACTGTCTTTTTGTTCAGTTCAGGCCCTCCATGGATTATGTGATACCTACCACATTGGTGAGACAGGTTTACTTTATCTAGTCGGCTGATCCAAATGTCAGTCTCCTCCAGAAATACCCTCAAGACACACTCCAAAATAATGTTTTACCAGCTATTGTGGTATCCCTTAACCCATTCAAGTTGACACTTAGAATTAACCATCACATCAGGATATTCAGAAACATCTCAAATGCATTTGTATAACCGAACTCTTTATTTCTCCCCACAGACACATTCTTGGGTTGGTCATTGCTGTATCAGAAAGGCCATAGCCATATATTGAATTGTTTAAGCTGGAAATGAGAGTGATGGCTTGCTTTTCTCCCTCCCATCTCCCATCTTCACACTATCAGAATGTCCTGTGTGCACTATCTGTGGAATAAATCTCAATTCTGCAGATTTCCCCCCATCTCTACTGAGATCACCCCAATCTAAGGATCACCCACCCTGTGAGGATTACAAGAGCAACTGAAGGCTGTTACAGTCACCTTTCAGCCCATTCTCTACACTCTAGCATTGGAACATTTGCTTCACAGCAATTAACTCCTTGCTTTGTATGCTTGGACTGTCATTTGCATCTCTAATGTTATTTTTTTCCAAACCACTTAAATTGTATCCAGTCTCAAGAGCTATCTCTTGGTTTCTAGAACATATGCAGGCCACTCGGGTAAGCTCAAGGTCTTGATGTTGTTTCCTCTGTGCAGCACATTGTCCATTTCTCCAGCTCTTCAAGGGACTCCTGCCATTGGTCCTTCAGGTCTAGCTTGAGCATGAGGCCATCTCTAAGCATAGGTCATTTTTCACTCCCTTACCCCACTCATTTCCTTTGAAACTGTTTATTTATTGATTTACTTATTTACTATCTGTCTCATCACTTGACCAAACTCCTCTAGACTACATAGTGAGCACCTTATAAATAGAATGGAATGAAAAGATGTGGGAATCCATACGCAGACAAGACAGTTTCTCCAGATGGAATAAATAACATGTGTTGCCCTTACATAGGCCCTTTGTGAAATGTTTGCAGATGCTAGTGTGTGTACCAAAGTATAAGTTTATTTACAGTGTTAATGAATTACATTGGCTTAATTGCGTTTAGGTATGCTTTCAATTCAGAGTTTCTTTACATGAGGTTCTCCTCAGTTCTCCTTCTAAGCACTAGACTCTGGCAGTTTTCACATGCCTATCCCCCCTTGCGTGGAACTCCTCCCTTTTCATGGTAAAAATTGATTCTCTTTAGGGCCTCTACACTGAGACATTCTCATTTCAAGGTTGCCAAATACAAAGGAAGTGTGTTTCCAACAGGAAATTGTAGATTTGGTCAGATAGTATAATAGGCCATGCAGCATGTGAGGCTCCAGATTATTCTAGTACTACTTCAGTTATTAACAGTCCTCATTGGCTTCAGTAGGTTGTATGCCTTTTCGAAGAAAGTAATAAGAAAATGATCAACATGAAACTCCATACATAAAAAGTAGAAAACTTTAAAAAGCAATAAAATTATATATATTACATATCTGTTTCCTCCTACACCATACGTGGAAAGAGATAATACAAGAAGAAATACACAAAATATGACAGGAACAATTTCAAAAGCATTATCTACAACATAGTGTGAAGTGTTGATTGCTTGGAAACTGGCCAGGTGATTGGTGGAGCACGCTTCTGGGCGTATCTGGGTGGGTCACAGAGGTGTGGCCTTGGGGCCTTATCTGGTTCCTGGCCGCTTACTCTTTGGCACGGTTTCCCTCTCTGCTTCCCAGCCACTGTGAACTAAGCAGCTCTACTCCACCACACCCCTCTTCCATGAGAATTCTACTTTGGTACCAGCTGATGATGGACTGAACCCCCTTCCAATATCATCCCAATTCAACCTCTCCTTTAAATTGTGAGTGTTGGATATTATATTGTAGCAATGGAAAAGCTAATACCCATAGTCTCACTAAGAAAACATCTCAAATAGGAGATAAAAGGATTCAAAGATGAAGCTATAAGACAATAGAAGGAGATGAAAAGAAATGAAAAATTAAAAAGTAGTGAAATAAGTATTAGATGGGAAAATATTATAGCTCTAAACTGGCAATAGCTTTGAAAAATTCTGCCAGTGAAATGAAAAACAGTAGTGATATAAAAGTAATCGTAGAAAAGATGTCAGATGTAGGAAATAGACAAAGATACAAAGTATGTCCAACTTCAGTTACTAGAGAATAGTAGCACCAAATGCAATAGAAGATCATGTTCAGTGATAAAAGAGAAGAAATGGTCTCGGAATACACATTTTAATTTAGAGACAAAAGACCACACCCATTGTAATGAAAAGTGATGCATTACAATGAACAAAATGATATAATATGTTGAATATTCTGGAAAAGCAAAGATTGCTTAATTTTTTAAATTAAGTAAGTAATTTTTTAAAAAGCAAGAAGAATATGGGTGTTCTGGGAAGTAAATCCCAAATATACATGGCATTAAGATGTTTCATGTGGAACAGAAACTGACCCAAATTCCGTCACAGTCTCACTGGTCCAAGTGTGAGCCCTTGGAACAATATGAACTCCAAGTTTCCTAGGAGCTTGTTGAAATGTAGAATGTGAGGCCTTATCTCAGATTTATCAAATCAGAGCCTAGGTTTTCACAAGATTCTAGTGATTCAGATGCGTGTTAAAGTTTGAGAAAATTGGCCTAAATGATAAAAGACTTACTTCTAGCATTTGAATCGTCTTAGTAGATTTAAGCAATACTGTCACAGACACTATTCCATATTGATTAAATGAGAAACTCTTGGGTTCATGCTGCAATACTTTATTGCATTTTGTACCCCTGGCAATTTTAACTTGCAGACATGGTTTCTTGGTGTTAAATGGTTACCTCTGGGAATTTGGAGTGATTTTGAGGAGTTTAATTAAAGGTTTTATGTAACTACATTAATCTTATATACCTCAAATTGTTTTTTTTAAAATATGGGTTGGGTATTCATTACTAAAAATACTGAGAGTCATTGGCTCATTCCAACACTGTCACCTTGGAGCTGTGGAAACTGAGGTACCAGCATGGTGCATTATATATAGCCATGAGGGAAGGGAAATTTGCAACTTTGTCAGGTTCAGAACTGTCACTAATGCCCAGCTTACATTTGAGACTGATTCCAGAAACCAAATTCTTCTAAGAATTTTGAATCTAGTGAAAAAAGTGAATGGGAAGGAAAGGAGGGAACATGGAGTAGGATTCAGAAGCACGATTGGTGTGTCGGTAATGTACAGCCCTGGAGAGGTTGCCAGAAAAAGAAAGGAAAGACTTCTGGTTCATAGCACCTTCAGTCAGGCAGTTACCAAGCAAGAAGCCACAGGACCGAAATCACTAGTGATGGAGAGGACAGTTGTGTTTGAAATCATGCAAAGGTGTGAGAGTAGGAGGTGGCATCTTCTCTGAGACGATGACTTTGGGGTAGACACTTGAATGAGATGAAGAGTGAGATTTAAGGTTGAATTTCAGCCAAGTTATGCCAAAGGGCTCTAAGACTTTATCTTTTTTTTTTTTTTTTCACACTGTGGATTTCATCTAGGGCCTTTCACTGAGCTACAACCCCAACACTTTTAAATATTTTATTTTGAGAAAAGATCTTGCTAAATCACCCAGCCTGGGCCAAAACCTGTGATCCTTATGCCTCAGCTTCTCAGAGTGCTGAGATTACAGGCATGGGCCACCAGTGTTTATATACCTTAATGGAGAGAAGAAACACAAACTTTCCTATTACTAGCAAACAAATAGAGTTGTTTCTTATGTTCACAGTTCACTCAGTCACTTTTAGATTCTTTTGATCCTGTTATTGTGTTTCATATAATGGCAATTTTTTTTCCTTTAGAAAAAAAAAGTTGAGAACATGTAAACTCTCCATATGAACTACCCTGATAGTATATTTTTGGGTCACTAGAATAAATTATCATTACATGGAACTATACTACTCAATAGTGGGCAATAGCCCCCTTGAAATGCATCTAGTCTGAAATTAGAAGCATTGTTAAGTATAAAGTACAAACTGCATTTTGAAGATATGATAAAAAGTAAAATTTCCCACCAATACTTTATACAGAATACATTTTAAAATCCTAAAATTTTAAACTTATTAGTTTACAGAAAATATATTATTAAAATGATTTTCACCCTTTTTACTTTTAGGACATTTTATTTTATTATTTATTTATTTATTTTTAAAGAGAATAAAACAAAACAGTAAAAAAGAACAAAGCAGATCAGAACAGAACAATGCAAGAAATGCAGGACTTCAAAACAAGACAACAGGAAATCAACAATGGCTACCATAGTGTCTCTTGTTTTCTTGAAATAGTTGTTCATACTTTTGCACACAATAAATTCAAACAAAGCAGAATAACATAAAGTCAATCAAAACAAAAGAATGAAAGCATTACAGGCCTTCAAACCAGACAATAAGAAATCACCACTGGCTACCATAATGTTCCTTATTTTCTTCAAAAATAGCTGGTGTTACCATCTCACATATTGCAATCAAATAATAGAAAACAGACTTAAACCAATCAAATCAAAGAATAAAAGCATTATTGGACTTCAGAACATGATGATAAGAAATAAGCAATGGTTACCATAATGTCTCATTTTCTTCAAGGTTGCTGTTCATAGCATCACATTTAATAAAATCAGTTCTCATACTCTTTAGGAGTAGTTCTAGGCATGTGTAAGCCTATATACATCTATTCTTTCTGTGTTAGAGGGAATAACAAAACAAAACACAAGAAAAACAAGAAACAATAAAGACAAATAAATAGCAATAATAGAGAGCCCAAAACAATAACAATATAGGATTTCAAAACAAGGTGGTAGGAACATACCAAAGGTTGTTATTTTGTATAGTTATCTTCCAAAGTGTTACTCAGATTACCAGATACAGACATATAAAATTGGTCTAATCCTATAAATGTTAACTGTTTTGTTCCAAAAACTAATAGAATTAGTAGTACAATCATTTTAGCTATTTTAAGTGTATATATAGATATATATATATATATATCTATATATACAAGTTTATATCTTTTTCCCCTTCCTTCTTTTCTCCTTTTCCCTGAGTTATTTTTTTCCCCTTTGAACAGTTTCTTACACTTTCACAATATTTATTGAAGATTTTGTGTCTTATTGACTCTTTCAGTTTCTTACACTAGGGAGATGATATGGTGTTCACACAAATGAGTTTGATTTATTTCACTTATAAGTATGGTCTCAAGTCATATCCATTTACCTATAAAAGCCTCAATGTGATCCTTCTTTATAGCTGAATAGTACTCCATTGTATAAAAGTACCACATCTTTTTTATCCATTCCTCAGTTGATGGGCACTTGGGTTGTTCCCAAGATCTAACTATTACAAATTATGCTGCTATAAACATGGGGGCACATATATCACTGTGGTATGATGTTCTCAATTCTTCTGGGACTATGCCCAGAAGTGGAATAGCTGGGTCAAATGGGACTCTTTAGGACATTTTATATTGTGAATATGTCTTGCATTATATTGCTATAGAACATTCTGTAAACATTCCAAACTTCAAGTCACTTCACAGTGGCAATGGGAGGCAACTGGTATTTCAAATGATTTTAGGGTTACTTTTACCCTTCAAGACCTAATTTATTAGGGAATGATTGAGATATAGAGAGGGGTCATGCTAACAATAATATCAATGCTCACTAGTATGGTTGTTACTACTGCAATGACAATTTCTACAATAATTGCTCTAACTCTAGAATTTTTGCTACTGTTAGCAAAATTCACAGAGTTAAGAAGGGCAGGCCTTTCTTCACATACATTATTTCTGATTCTTGAAAGCAATCTACAAGTATGCTGTGATCTGAGTGTGTGTGTCCCCATAGACTTCCAGAGTTGAAATCCTAATCACCAACGTGATGGTACTGGAGGTTGGCCTCTGGGAGGTGATTAAATCATGAAGGCGAAGGTCCTTTGAATAGGATTAGAGCCCTTATAAAAGAGGCCTCAGAGAGCTAGCTGGTGCTTCCATCATGGGAGGTCACAAGGGTCCCTGTATGAATCAGGAAATAAGACTTGCTTGATCCCCAATCTCTTGGTGCCTTGATCTTGGGCCTCTCAGACTCCAGAAGCATGAGAAATAAGCTTCTGCTGTTCATAAACTGCCCAGTCAATGTTGTTTCTGTTATAGCAGCTTAAGAAACTAAAAGAAAGTGTATTTGTTTTTCTCACCATTAACAGAGGAGGAAACAGAAGTTCAGAGAAACAGTGACTTGTTACAGGTCACACTGGGACTGAATAGCAACATGGAATCAAACTAGGTCTCCCACTTGTGGCCACCACTGTGACATTTGGCTGTGGGCCATTCACAAGTCTCCCACTGTTGAGAGTGGTTTATGAAGAGTTGGTCTAGCAGGCTGGCTGATGCTGAACATAAGCTAATTAACACGTTCCTTTCTCTGTTAACAGCAGACCTGGGGACAAAGTAAACCATCTGAGCTTAGAGGAGCTTTAAGAAAGGGACAAATGCTACAAATTGCAGTCAAAGTGTCAGGCCAGTAGAGTGACAGGTATTTTGTTTTAGTAACTATAGGTGGCCCTGAAATTCTACATATATCATCATTTGCTCTGCTTGCAAAGTTTAATCCTATAACCAACAATAAAACCTAATGTCTGAATTTTACCTTCCTAAATGAAGGTTAGGCATAAGGTCCTTTTTCCTTGAGCACATTTTCTCCAAGGTTTTGCACCTTTTCACCAACCCCTGCATGTTTTTAATTCTAAATTTTAGGGCTAACTTCTTGGAAAGGCCTTCCTTATCCTTTTACCTAAAGATAGATCTCTGAGTTTTTCTTTCTGGGATCTTTGTATATTTCATTCATAGCAATTATCGCTATTGCAATTGAAAGTTTTTTGTTTTGTTTTTTGAGACAGGGTCTTGGTATGTAGTTCAATCTGTCCATGAACTCACTATGTAGCCCAGGCTGACCTGGAACCCATGGCGATCCTCTTGCCTCAGCCTCCAAAATGCTGGGATTACAGGCATGCGCTGCCATCTTTGGCTTGAAATTGTTTCTTTAACATCCTTCATCCTTCTGATAAAAGTTAAGTTCCACAGCTCACTGTCATATTTGTATCATACAGTACAGTGGCTGAAAGGTGATAGGTAGTCAGTAAATATCGGTGGCACAAATGAATGATTCTAACATCCAGTATTTCCCTTTTCCATAAAAGAATGACAATATTTTATCTGAGAAAATTTCCTATTGCAATTTAATTGTAAATATTGATCATAGATCCTTCAATAATAATTTGATGATTGGTCACTCTACTGCTACTGCCAAGAGCTCCAGCTCTGATACTTCTATCAGTCTGAACTTGGGCACATTTTTTACTCCCTCTGAACCTGTTTGCTCACTTGTATTAAAGAGGTCTTACTAGTTGGGAAGATATGCCGGCAGTTCTCTAGAACAGTGATGGCAAACCTTTTAGAGCTTTCAGTGATACAGATAGCCTGCTTTGGCACATGTGCTGGAGGTTCACGACCACTGCTCTAAAAGAATTTGATAAATACTTCTGAGCTATGAGAAACAGTGATTTTTGATTGCAGTGTGTTGTATATTGGAAGCCATAACTTTAAGATGCTTTTGTAATGCTGATCCCCAGAAACAGAACTTTCCATGAGGATTTATGTGAAAGCAAATTCTTGGAAAGTATTCTAAGGACAAGCAAGTAGAGTAGTGGGGGTGTGAAATCAGGCAGAAAAGGAGGTCAGTTAGGGCTGCTACCTTATGCTGCAACTGACTGAAGGCAACACAGTCCTATGGGGGACACATTGTGCCTTATACCCCAGAGTTCTTCTGATTATGAAAAGAATGCAAGAATATGGATAGCCCCAGACCCCCAAGTCTTTGGTAACTGCCCTGGAGAATAGGGGTGCATGCATTCCCATGTACTTCTACTTTGGCTCTTCAGCACGTAGGCAGAAGAGTTAACCCTTTCAAGTAGCCCAAGAGCACACACTGACAAACAAACTAGGATAGTGGTCCAAGAACTAGTATGTGCACATAGGGGAAAGGATTAGGTGAGAAAAATGATGTATAGAGTACAAACCAAGAAATTCCTGCTTCAATAATAGACTATTGTGCTTGGCAGTAGAGTTCATCATTATGAGTTAACACTGGATTTGAGTATACTACCACCTTGTATTTATGCAGCCTTTCTCCTTCCCTTTGAAGTGTTTCTATATATAACTCATGCACAAGGATAACTGAGACAGGCTTGGTTGGATCATGTGCAAACCATAAAAAAGTAAATTTTCAAGGGCAATAGGTTAAATAAAGGAAAGAGGTTCACTGGTTTTACAACCCTGAGTGGTTTCTGGTTTTCAATAAGTCAAACCCCTTAGAAGACACGGATGAATGGGCAAAGAGCCCTCTTGGGGAAATTCATGCTTTTATAGTTTGATTTTCTTTGGGGCAAAGGGGAAAAATGCAAGCCATGGTTCAAAACTATCCAATTCATCATGATTCTGAAAATATTTTGTAGTATTTCTGTGATGGTGACAATATTTTACAAAACATGCCCCTAAAGCATTACTTATGTTTGGATTTTAAGTGTTGCTTTTCATAATTATCTCTACCTGGCTGAAACTTACAGGCTTTACTGAAGGACAGACTTCATTGTAGGATTGATGTAGTTTGTGTCTTTTCCTTCCTATCCACAGAATGTTCCAACCTCTGCGACTGTCTACAACTGACACTAGGGACACCAGGGATGCAGAGGCCAAGAAGATACTGTCACTGTAGTAACCTCTGGCTCGTCCCTGACATGGATGAGGCTTTTTTCCTGTGTGGAATCTTCATGACTAGGCAGAAGAACCCTGGTTTGGATGCAGACATGATTCTGTTGTATGACCTAGACCAAGAGTTGGCAAGAGTTGACCTGTGGACAAATCTTGCTGTCTCCTGTTTCTGTATGGTCCTCGAGGTATGAATAGATATTGCCTGTTCAAATGATTAACTAGGAACCAACAGAAGAATTTGTAATGTATCTCATGTGAAATTATCTGAAATTTTGATGGATTTCAGTTTTAGTGTTTTTTTTTCTTTTCTTTTTGTTTTGGTACTGGGGATTGAACCCAGCCAGGGCTTGCTTTTTTTTTTTTTTTTTTTTTTTTGTCAGAGTTACATTCTCAACCCTTTATATATATATATTTTTTTTAAATTTTGAGACAGGGTCTTGCTTAGTTGCCAAATTGCTGAGGCTGTGCTTAAATTTGAAATCCTTCTACCTTAGTCTCCCAGAATGATGGATTACAAATCTGTAGCACCATTAGGTTTTCATGGAGCATAAGCATACCCAACTCACTTATGCTTGGTCTATGGCTACTTTTGTGTTATAACTGTGGAGTTACATAGTTGCAACAGAAACTTAAGGCCCCAGATAACAAAAGATAGCCATCCTCAGGCAGTGTTATGAGATCATACAGTACCTGGGCAAGAGTTTGAGGTCAGATTGTCATCACTTAAATCCTGGCCACTGATTAACTGGGTCACTTCAAGCACACAGCTTAATTTATCAAAATGCCTCAGTTTCTGATTCTGTGAAATGGGAATAATGAAAGCCAACATCAAGTAGATAAGAGTTTATTAATGTCCATCACTTGGAATCATGTCTGGCATACATTATGTGCTATGTAAGGACTAGCTTTTGCTACTTTCATTGTCATTCATGTTTGTTAAAAAGAAAATTAAGCAAAATCATAGTCTTTGCTTATTCAACTCTATGAGCTGCTCATCTCACAGCAAACATATTCACCAAGGCATAGAAAGAACAAGGACTGCAGAGCCAAACTGCCCAGGTGTGAAGCCTGGCTCCCTCCCTTTCTACCCCTGTAACCCTGAGCATGTTACCTAATGTCTCCAGGCCTTGGTTTCATCATCTGTCAAATGTGGGTAATAATAATAACGATTGCTTTCTCAGGTTTTTGTAAAGATTAAATGGATGTTAATTTGGGTAAAGGACTTGGAACAATGCCTAGCACAGAGTAAGTTATTTTCCATTACATAGTTCTGAATGGCATTAAAATAAAGGCGCAACCAAGAAAGAAAAGTTTCTCCAGCAACCACCTAAACTCTACTCGTACCACTGACGGTATGTGAGCCGCAGTTTGGGACCTGAGGGAAGGTGTGATGCTGACAGGCGGAAGGCACATAGTTTCAGAGGGCAAAGGGAAAAAGCAGTATCTTGTTTCTACCCTTTAGATAAAATCCACCTGGAACATCTAAGAATGAGAAAAATGCTAGTTGTGATTGCTGGTTACCCATTTCTAGGCTTTGGTCATAAAGTACATCCCACTCACTCTTTTGACCCACTGATCATGACTTCCCTGGTTATGTGATCCTGACTACTACTGAAAATCATACACCAACCTTTATAGAAAAGGTACATGGCTCAACTTTTGTTCTGACTCACACACAATATTGGCTGGGAACCCAGCGTGCCAGCCCGAGAGAAGGACCTCTGACATTCGCTGCATGAGAATTGGATGCATGGCTCTACTTTGGAGGATGCCAAGATAGGAGGAAAGCAGGGGTCACTTCTCACTACAGAAGTTAAGAGGGAAAAAGGTATATTCTGTTCCCTACTCCCTGGCAGTGTAAAGCAAGGATTCACAATCATCAATCTGGGACTGAGGCTGGGTGGAGTGACACAAAAATGCAGCATCAGGTAGATATGGTTTGCTGTAGCACAGAGTCAGGTGCATGGAGGGAGCCATTGGTGGCCATGGCTTCAGTAGTGGTGACTGTGGTGCTGGTGGAGCTCCCTGAGTAGATCATTCCCATGGTAACGGTCTTGGCTTTGCAATACCTTCTGCTCGTATCCGCTTGAGCTGAGTCTTTGCCTTCTTCAATTCTATGAACTATCAGATATCCTTTCAATATATGTCATCTATGAATAACCTAACCAGAGGGGTTTCTGTTGTTTGTAACCAAGAACCCTGACTAGCGTTCCGTAGTTGGGGAACTGGACAATAACTGGAGATGTAACCCATTTTCACTCAGTCCCATCACTGGACCACAATCTATACTGGGACAGTCCCTGGGAGAGCATGGACAATGGTCTATACTTCTACTTTAGTAGTTTTCTGACTTAGCATCATTAAACATTAATTATTTTCTACTGTTTGCCGTATTTTTCTGTATTCTTCATTCATTTTGATCATACAACATTCATCAGGCTTATAATATGTAAAAAATCTTAATCTTGGGATTAAGCCAGCAAGAGTAGGAAAAAATTCATTAAAAATATAAGTAAAACTTCTTCAGATGAAAACAACAATAACTGGGAGAGAAGTCTGTCTCATTTTCTTTATTGAATTTTAGTGATTTGGAGCAGTGCGTTTAGGGATTTGGAACAGTGTGTTATCTATTCCACAAGAGGTTTTTAAGTTTTAATTTTCACTGTTGTCTTGGATTTTGCTTGTAGAAAGAATATCTTTTTGGATTTTGCTTGTAGAAAGAATATCCTTTTGGGCTCTTGAGGGTGGTATTTAGAGCAGAAATGAAGATGCACTCTCATTTCATGAATTATCAAAGTAACATTAAGAAATCATGCACAGATCATTTTTCTCATTCAATGCAGTCACTACTATTTAAATAATTCCAAACAACAGAAGCAAATGTTCCAATATCCTCCAAAAACTTAAGACTTCTTTCTTTCCAGTGAGTTTTCTTGTTGGATTTATTTATGTCCCTTTTCAACATGGATATTTGCTTTACAAGTATTTGTTGTGAGCCCACCTTCTTCTAGGCATATAAAGACTCAAAGATAAATATCTTTTCTTTGTTCCTTTGTTTTCCAGATCAGGATTCACCAAGTGTTCTTCCAGAGTCTGTATCAAATGTTAGTTGAATGAATGAGTAATCCCACTCAGAGAATTCTTGATACAGTGACATAGGCAAATACGCACAGTTATAAAAGCTACATGAGGGGAAGAGTGCTATTAGTGGAGACAGAATGTAAAGTAGACGTACATGTAATGAAAACTCTTTTTGAAATCCCCCCTATTAAGTGTATTTGTGGAAAATTGAGAAGTTGCTCACAGTGGTGAGTTAGTCCCCACTATGGTCTCTCTTTCTTTATTCTCTGTTTGCAGCCTCTGGTCTTCTTTTTGAGCGATGCCATCTTTTCTCACCGTTTTCATCCTGGACTATACTTCTTTTCCTGTTTTTCCATAAAACACATTAAGTAGAAATGCTGTGGGGATTAGGAAGTTTCACATAAGTTTTGAGTTATCACAGACCGTAGCCACATACTACTCCAGATTCAGCATTTGACATCTTTGTTTCCACAGTCTTACCACTCCTCACTGAGGGAAGCTTTCTGCCTGATATGCACTGCCTCCTTCCCCAGTAACTAAGTGCTCCCAAATTCTGGTTATTTTTTCCTGCCAAGCGGGTGAGCTCTTCTTCTCTTACACCTGACTTGTGTCTAGACTTCCTTTTGCATATCCAAAAATTCCTGGTGGCACTTTTCTACCCCAAGCACCACAGACAATGATGTGCAGCCTTACCATGAAGAAGAACTAGAAGGAACATCACACTGAAGTTGGAATTCCTCTTTCACTGACCAGAACAAATGGGTCAGTGAAAGTGGAGAGATACCTTTTCTGGTCCATGCCTTAGCACAGCCATAGGATCTCATAGGGACACAAAGCTACTTAGAACAGTTGGGATGCACTGTGTAGGAGACAGGAAGAATGGAGATTGATGGGGTAGTTCCTAAGGGGAGACAGGTGGAAAGGGATAGAGGCTCATGGTTAGTCTTGGCAAGGAGAATGTGCCACTCTCAGAAATAAGAAGAGACAAGGGCAAGGAAGATCAGCAATTACTAGACTAAATCCTGGCGTGTGTTTCCCCTTGCTTTCTTTTGTACTGAGATATAAACAGGATAGGGTTGGGGAGCACCTACTGCCTTTTGTCCCCCAGGGAGTGGAACACATGGGAACCTAGAGAGGGAACTGTAATATTGCAAAAACTGATTGAATTAACGAGAAATAAAGTTTGGATCTGTACACTCACTGCATATGTGGAATCCGTTTTAATTGTGCTTACAGAACCTTGGATGCTAACTATGGTTTAAATATAAAATGTTCCCCAAAACTCTCACGCGCTCAGAGGCAAGGCTTTTGGTAGGTGACTGGATCATGGGGGCACTATACTCATCAATGATTCATTCACTAATGAGTTCAGCAGCTGAGTATGCTGTTAGGAGGTGAAGCCTGGTTAGGAGGTGAAGCCTGGTTGGCTTGACTTGGAAAAGCATATCTCCCTCCTCAGCCCCTTTCTTTCTCTGCCTCATGGCTGCCACGACGTGAGTAGTTGTCCTCCACTGCCGCCCTTCCACCCTGTCATTTCTGCCTTATAGCCAGTTACCTGGGGACTGTAAACATGAGCCAAAATAAGCCTTTTCTCCTGTAAGATGTGAGTGTTGGGTACGATGTCTCAGATATGAGAAAGTGACTAAAATAATGGTCTTTGTCAAATTTACAGGAGCTATTTCTCTTAAAAAGCAAAAACAAAACAACACAAGGAGTCAGCAAGCCTGGTTCTTATTTTTCCACTTTGATTTGTCCCTTTTGGACTCCCTTTATAATCTCTGTCAGTTCCAAAGCTGGTGAACATAAGAGATGAAGCACGCTCAGACACCAGCCATTGCTTTTTATAGTCTGCTACCTTTGCAGACTACACAGATGTGTAGAATTTTCCAGCTTTACACTGAGAAAAGAAAAAGAAAGGAAAGGAAAGGGAAAGAATAACAAACCATAAGCTGTGGTTTTTGCAGGATGGTCTGAGTTTGGAAAGGGATCATCATATGCTTAAGCAATAAAAACAGTGAATCTTGGGACAGAACAACACTGAGTTTCAATTTGCCCAAGTTTAAGAGTCAAAATGCAAGTGAATTGTATTTTAATTTTCTTTTTCAGGTATAAACTATAATAGATAATGAGTTACTTATCAATTCTGTAAACCTTATTACTGGCATAATTCCATGACTGGAAACACCGTTTCAGATCACTCACTTTCACCCCATACTGGCAAGCTAACCCCTTTATGAAGCCCCCACCAGTCATCAGCTGGCTCCCATATTCCACTCTTGGGTGGATAGCTCATCATTTCTGGATGCTCTTCATTTTCTCCTTTGCCAGATCTGGCTGTCAGAAATTCCTTATTTACAAATATCCCCGTTCACCCATCAGCAGTGCTAATTTTTATAGTAAATAGAATCTTCATTCACCCAGATTCCCAGGTCAAAAATCTTAGAATTATTATTTACTTTCATTTATCTCCTATATTCTGTTTCTATTCCCCCCATAAACACTGTCAAAAGTGCCCTCAAACCATATACCAAACATCATCACTTTTCATTTCTGTGTCACGTACCATCATCCTCAAGCTGAGCTAGTGCAATAATTTCCTCACTGGGATGGGTCGACAATTTTATCTTTGCCTGCCTCTGATGTTCTTTGTGTAGAACACAAGGGACATACTTTAAAAAGCTATGTTTTATCCTGTTATTCCCTTGATCAAAACTTGCCAGTTTTTTCCCAGCATACCTGTATTGTAGCCATAATTATGCATACGATGTGATTAGATCCCTGGGTTTCTCTCTAACCAACCCAATGGCTCTTTCTCTAGTAATTATTCACTATTTCTCTAATCACTTCTGGACATTTCCTGAAAAAATTCAAGCCTTTCATCTGCTGTTCCCTTTGCCTGGAATGTTATTCCTTCAGGTTGCTCTATAGTTAGGTCTTTTATTTTATGTAAGTTTCTGCTCAAGTGTGACCATCTCAAGAGAGACCTTCACAAGTCATCCAGTCCAAAATATCACAAATGCTTTTCATTTGCAGCTTGGATGATCTTCATAGCACTTCTCATGTCCTGACATATGTTTATTTTCTATTATCCCTCAGATCACAAGCTCCATCAGAACAAGGATTTCATGTTTATTCTCTTGTGCAACTCTAGTGCCTGACAAATTTCAAAAAAAATTATGTTACGAAAACAATGAATATGTAAGTGAATGTATATCATTTTTTTACCTGTCCAATTTTTATTTGGTTCCTAAATACTATTAATATACATTTTATTTTTTCCAAATACATTTTATTTCAAAGAGAAAAAAATAAAATTTCAAAACACTACAATCAGGGGACAAATGTATATCATTTTAAACCTGTCTTATAAATAACTGTCCTTCCATTTCCTGAAGATGTTTATTTATCTCCACTTGAATTTTTCTACTGAATAAACCATCCCATTCTATCACTGGTCTCCCTATGGTTTCCCATCCTCTTCTCTCTAGGTGTCCCTTTTCTTTGTATGAATGGAGCATTATAAGAATGTAAGTCAGTGGAGCTGGTAATGCCCTAACAACTGTGCTCTGAAGAGTTGGCATACTGCTTTGCTCTTCAAACTCTTCTTGCTTCTGACTTTCCCTACATTTGAACTTTTTACCCATCATCTCTCTTAGCTAGTCTATATATTAGAAATATTTCCATATATTAAAAAATTTTGTATCTTGAAATTTTCAATTCAATTTATCAACTACCTTCTCACAGAGCTACTGCTGGACAAGTGCGGCAGTTAATTGTCAAGTTTCTGGAGTCAACCTTCAAGGTTTGGATCCAGTTTTCACCATAATGACATGGTGACTTTGATACAAGTCATGTGTTGTTCTTGAGTCATAAGTGATTATAACTGGTTAAATTAAATGACAATAACCTTCATTTATTACTACACATTAGAAATACATGGACTGGGTAAGAGATATATGATAGAAAAAATTTAGGCCCTTGAAAAGTCAAAAGCAAGAACTTGGGGGCCAAAGCAGAAGGCCATTTCTTCAGAGCACTATTGTTGAGATGTACTAGCTCCGTTGTTTTGTGACTTTGTACTAGTGCACACATTATTCAAAAGAAGTTTTAAAGAGCTAGGACTGTGAAATTGGTTTGAGTCACATTTCTACCCTTTGACCTAGAGTTTGGCTGATATTCACTTAAGACCATACATAAGGATAGAGAAGTAATTGTCCAAAGAAACAAAGATGGGCTGGATATTGATTGGTCAGGCCAGCAGGCAGGTTCAGTTCATTTGTCAGTGGAGAATGATAATAGTGCTTCTTCACTGGCTGTCTTGAGGCTTAAACAAGATGAGATATATTAGCATATATTAGCATAGTGTCTGCACACAGTAAGCATAGTGAGTCTATAGCAGGTATGGGAATAGGAGTCAATATTCTAGTTGTGCTAGAATGGGTGACATGGCCCTCATTTCAGACCTTAGTGATGAAGCCTAAAATAGAATATATATTTCACCGACCTGATGAGTGACTGACTATAATTGAGCTTCTATCAACCAAGACCTCTGAGTTGTTTCTATAGGTGCTTCTGCTGGCTCTTGACTTCCCCTCCTCCCATGGACGTAGCTGTTTGTTCCTTACTCATACCCTTTGGCACTTATTTGCTAAAACGTTGCCCCAATGTTGCCCTCTGGAGTGGAAAATCTGGATTCTGTTTTCTAATAAAAACTTTTAGTTTTGTATCAGGTGCACACTCATGATTATGAGAGTAACTGAAATTATGAGAGGAAGTCCAGGTGTGTCCTTCATAACAATGAAGTACAACACAAATGAAAAGCATTATTTTAGTTATAATTGAAGTGGTGATGGATGTAAATAACTTAGCACAGTGTCCATTTTTATCACACATGCCATTCCTTTTTTCTAGTTTTAGTTCACTAGGTAAGATAATGCTGTGTTCTTTCCCAGAGAAAGCAAATTTACATACTTTACAAGCATGGAGGGTTTTGCATGAGCATGTCTTGTTGATAATTTCAAGAAACTGAGATTTTAACTAGACATCCATCTAGCGCTTCAGATAAACAGGTATATGTTCCTCAGATTTTAAGTTTGACCTTGTCTGGCTTCAAAAGCAACAACTAGTGCTATTCAGAGCAATATAATTTACATTATCTGATCATTATCAACAATTCAATGCTTTTGCATAGTCCTGGTCATGAAGATAGCTACAATAATGAATTTACGTGAACAGGACTAGCTTGGGATTTACAGTAATGTTATTTACATTATTTTAGATTTTTTGCAGAAACCATGCAGAGCACTTACAGTTTATGAAGACTATATGATGATATATGCCTGCTGAGAGTATGTTCTTCACCACTTTACATGTTTATGTAGATGACAAACAAAATTCCTTAGTTGCTGTTCTTTGTACTGGAATTAGATTTATGTCAGCATGTTAAAGCAAAATATATGTGTCTTAGCATGCCAAAATATTGCACATTCATATACTTTAAGCCCTGGATGGTAAACTCAGGTGTCTAACAAAGTTTCTGATACTCCCAGTATCATTTTACATTTTTATTTTCCATGTTACTATAAATGCTCATATCTTTGCCATTCATCTTTCAAAATGACATTTATTATGATTTTATATTTAATGAAAAAAATGCCTTTCTTGTTTCATTCAGAAAGTAACATTCTCTGGAATTACAAAACTCATTAGACCATAGTTTTTTGGCTTTCTAAAACCAGGCATCCTTGGAGCAGGAAATGAGATGTTTCAGAAGCAATAAAGGCCATTGTCACTAAAACTAGCCCTTGATTTCCCAAGGAAAATTATGATAGTTCTAACAGAACCCTAATGAAATAAGGCAGAGTGAATGACTGAATGCAAAAGTGATAGCTTGGAGCAAATGCTGACACTTAGTGGATATTTTCCTACTTTTCTTCTTTTTTGAGAATCCCCCATTCCCTAGGTCTGATCAAGTGAAATTTCTTCTATTCTTTAACAATTTCTGGGATCTTTGATAATGCTCTGGTTTTAATCCTTCTCGAGATAAGAAATGTTTAGTTGCGACAAGATGGATTTTTGGGATGGAACACGTAGACTCCAGCACACGACCTGGGAGGATTGTGAGGTTTGCTGAGCTGTAGCAAATGCATCCTAAGCAAAGGCCTTTGAAAGTGGGATTTCCCTTTTCAAAGACATGAAGAGACCTGACGACCCCACCTTCACCAGCTACTCCGTCAGTCATGAAAATGATTGTCAGAGCTTTTAATTGCTAATTTAACAATATAAACCTGATAATGTTGTTTCTCTCACATCTATTTATTATTTGTACTTGAGTGAATTCTGATCTCATAAGGCATTCTCACTGATATTATGGTAAGATTCCTTACTAGGGAAATATTTTTATTTTCCCTCCATACTACTTTTTAAACATGCTGGGTCCAGATGAAAACCTTTCTCTTCTGACTTTACAAGGCGGATGATTATTCTGGAAAGCCAGCCTCACCCTCTTTTTCTCATTTTTTACTGATAAGAGATAATCAAAACCTGCATGCACTTCCCTGCAATATCTGAGTGAACCATGAGACTGAAGTATATGTGAAATGGTATAAATTGATTCAAATGGAATACAGTTTCAGTCACGTGACATTACTTGATATTTGCAAAGTATATAAAGGTTGAAATTTAAGGACAAGGTAAGAATGAGGTGGAGGGAAACATAGGTATGAGGCTCATGTAGTGACAGAGGCAGAATCTAAAAATGTACTTAAACTTGTCATAACCTACAGAACTTGGTGCTGATCTTGCAATCTTCTGAATGGCCTGTAGGTTAGACACAGCTCTTATTTTAGTGTTTGTTTGTATCATCACCTTTGTTTATTCTTCCACTCAGTTGATGATCTTCAGAGCTCTGTGGTGCATTATAGAATATCACATGAGGTATATAACAAAAGAACTTGCATGCATGGAGGCAGATGCCAAGTGCATTTGATGGCATTAAAGTCCTTGTTTTGCAAGCCTTATTTCATATCACATGTGGGAAAATGATCTGCCTTAGGTTTTGTTATATAACATTAATTAACTTTGTTTACTGTGTGTTTGGTTGAATTGCATATCCTACTGGCATTAAAAACCCATTACCTCTTGCTAGGATGTGTCTTGCCATCAAGCTCAGGTGGAAGGACAAGGGATTAGTTGGATCTGCAATGTCCCTTAACAGCCCGTGTGTTAAAGGCTTGGATGTTGAGAGGTGGGGCCTTGTAAGGTCTTCCTGCCCATGGGGCCCTATCTCTTCCTCTTTCTTTTTGCTTCCTAGTTACCACAAGATGATCAACTTTTGTCCCCATGCTCTCCCTCCCATGAGGGACTCATCACAGGTCCAAAAACTAAGGACCAACCTTTCATGGGCTTAATCCTTCAAAACTATGAGCCCAAACAACACTCTTTTCTTCTAAGCTGATTATCTCAGTAATGTTGTTAGAGTTATGGGAAGCTAACTACCACAACAAGGGAACTAAATATGTCCAGAAAAAATGGGATGGGAGTGGGGGATTATTCAAAAAAATGGGGGAAAACAGATTACTTGTAGCAACGATTTTAAAATTATTTTGCATCAGATTCACTGAGAATTTGCTAAAACACTAACACATGCCCAACACACATATATAGCATCCTAGACCTAAACAATGGAGGATCGATCTGGTTCTCTGGGCCTTGGGCAAGGCTCTCTGTACTTTTGACCAGCTCTCAGATGATCTGAGGGTAACTGGTCCTTTCCTGTGAGAAATACTGCCTTGGAGCTGCTGTCTGGAATAGGAAAGAACTCAGACACTGGTGCTCAGCTGGCATGGGTTTGGCTATAGCATTGGTCATAGGTTAAGTTTCTCAACTTCCTTAAGCTTTATTTTGCTCATCTATAAAATCAGTACAATGGTCCCCTTTTGAAATGCGTATTGGTATACAGGGTGAGAATGAAATACATGTTGAATGTTTAAAATTAAAAATTATTACAGTAAAAGATAGATTGCCATTAATCACCCTCCTGCTCACTTTGAGCATACTTATTTCATTGTTCTTGCCACTTTTTGAAGCATCTCTGGAAGTCTTCTTTCCTGATTGTCTTTACAAAGTGTGATCAAAATTACAATGAAGACTGTTCCTGAGGGCCACTCCCCTTGCCCCCCTCCAAGAAAGCAGGCTTGAAAAAACATTACAGTATGTTCTCATCCTATTAATTCACTAGATCTGGCACCGTGAAACTTCTGGCACTCCCCCAAAGTCAGAATGACAGAAAAGGTTTTGAATTGATTCAGGGCACTAAGGAAGCTAGGACAGAGCAATGAAAGACACTCAGCAAAGAAGACTTTTAGAACTGCCTCAGAAAGTGGCAAAAATGGTAGGATAAGTGTGTTTAAAGTGTATGTATGGGGTATTCTGAGGGGATTAATGAAATTTGCATTCTATTTTAGTAATTCACAAAAACATTAAACATTCACCATATATTTTGATCACATCTAATAAATCAAACCACAGCACATGGCTGGATATATGATAGGAGCTCAGTACATCACAATTATTGTGAATATTTTTACTGCTGTAGTATTTTTAAAAAATCACGTTCAAGGAAGTGCTTAAGTGACTTGAATATTAGACACACTCCTGAAAAGCAGGAAATGGAAGCGTGCAGCCAAGACAATAGAAGGACTGTAGGACACTGAGAGACAAATCACAATCAATTGCTGTGTTAAATAATTATTGTTTGTGTCTGCAGCATCCCAGTTTTTATTTTCTGTGGTATTTTTCTCTTTTTTATTTAAAATACATCATGAGAAACTTCTTTAATTGCCATAAATTTTATGTCCTGGTGGATACATCATTAAAAATATGGAGTGGAGTTGTCCTACTTTTAAATTTCCCCTTGCCTATATAAGGTGTTGCAGTGAGAGACTATTGTTTCAAAGAAGTACAGTGATACCTCAGGTTTCATGAACTTCATTCATTCCATGATCCTGGAAAGGATGGATGTGTTTGTGTTTGTGCTTGTGTGGGAAAGATGACCATGTTCATTTTCATCACCCGATGCAGAGTTTGTAAATAGAATCAAAATTTTGCCAAATTCTTCTGTCTGTGAACCAAACTGCTCACAAGCAAAAGCATTCATGAACCGAGGCACTGCTATACTTGAAGATAGTGGCAACAATAAAGGAAAACGCACCAGGAAGATATGTTCTGAAACCCCACTTCTCAACAGCGGAGGATACACCTGATACACAGTTCCATTTTTCAAAGCAGGATTCAGTGGTGTGAACATGTAGGAAAGGAGCCTTAGGTCAGAGTGCTGCTGATAGTGGTGCTGGAGACAAGGCTGGCTTCACGGTTGTGTGGCCTGTAAAGTTGTACCAGAGCTTGTGCTTGGAGGAGCCTATTCTTTTTAAAAAATATTCTCCTAGTGTCATTTTGAGATTTGTTTTGGAACATGAGGATCCCACATTTTCATTTTATATAGTGCTCTACGAGGTTTTTTTTTTTTTTTCCTTTAAACGCCTCCTGAATGTAAATAAGGGTAGATGTTAGGAGGGACATCATAGGTAATGGTTAGAGAAGCCATTAGAGGGCTTTAAACACAGATATGCTCCAGTTTGTATTCAGTCTTTTCATTTACTTATTTTTCCTTCTGGGTAACAACAGATCACAAATGAAGGGAACAAAGAGTGAAGACAAAAGACCAGTGAGAACTGAGGTCATCTTAGCACTTAGGTGAGAGATGATAATAGGAGGAATAGATGATTACAAAGATGGATTTCCCCAAGCCCTAGAAAAAACACTGATACATATTTTGGAGGCAAAGCCAATAAGACTGAAGTTTAACAAAACAACAATAACAAAAGCGATGATATAAATTTCATCTGCAAGCCAGAGGCTTCTTCTTGTCAAGCTAGAAGAAGGCTCAAGGAACCATGCTAGTGAAAACAATAAGTTGTTCGTAAAATTCTTGCTGGTGACCATGGCAGCTTTTGGGCTTAGAGTCTAATGACCAGGCCCAATGAGAGGTCTGCTGAGTAGGTTTCAGACTGACCAAGTTCATCCAGCAATGAACCTGGTTCATGGAGTCAGAGGAAGTACCTAACTTGCAGCTTGTAGCCTAAAACCACCAATGGCAGCAATTATTGATGGTTGTCGTTTGTCTCGATTTGGTAGCAGGCAGATGACAATGAATGTACGCAGAACAAAGGGGTTAACACTGAAGTAGGTATGTGAGTACAAACTTGTTGAAAGCAAACAGCAGAGAAAATTGCTCACAGTTAAATGGTTCTTTTCAGAGCTCCATTTGTTGTCCAGATTAATATGGACAGCATTTAAATATAATGGTTTTTTCTTGTTTTATATTTTATTTGGCCCTTGGAAAATATTACAAAGATGAATTTCATGGTTGTTACTGATGATTAAGTTCCATAATTGATTTTAAACTAAACATGACCTACTGCTATTTCTTTAGCTAATGAGGCTCCTTGGAATTTACATTAGCCAATTGATCAGCATGACTATGGGATACACACTAGGGCCTCATGTTCTCACAGCCACAAAGTCAACAGTCCCTTCAAATGCAGAACCTCAGACTCAGGCTTATTTTATCTTCACCCTCACTGACTTTAACCATGTTTGTTGATGTGCCATTATGTTTCTTTAATTTTTTGAGATTATTCTGGTCATTGAGCTGAGGGTGTCACATGGTGTTGAGATAATGAGCTTCTATTGTGGCGGCCCCATGGTGGGCTTTTGTAATTGTTGCATTAAAATGGAAAAAGCTATGTTGGCCATTCTTAA
The DNA here is from genome assembly GCA_004365215.1 of Cuniculus paca. Classification (NCBI taxonomy): domain Eukaryota; kingdom Metazoa; phylum Chordata; class Mammalia; order Rodentia; family Cuniculidae; genus Cuniculus; species Cuniculus paca. The sequence goes on along the minus strand of RJWT010000220.1, from coordinate 51,058 downwards.
ATGAAAAATAGTCCTGCAAATCTCTGCTGACACTTTCCAGTTAACAAGACTACAATCCTGTGTCAAAATGAAAATGGCTCCTATAATTCTCACTGTCCACCCATCCACTTTCCCTTCAAGGCAACTGAAATGCAGCGTTAAGGTTTTTACGTCACTTCTTTCTTGGCGTGCTTTTGCCACGCAGTATTGCCAATGGATGACGTGAACAGAAGGGGAAGACAAGAGCATAAATTCCTTCAAAAATAAGACAACAAAGTATAGTAAAACTGTCTCATTAGAAATGAGCCTTTTTGTCTTTTGCATGTGTCAATTAAAACCAAGGCTTCAGAAAGGCATTGACCAGCAGGCAAATATATTTGTTTGTTTTAATTTGTGTATTCAAATGGTCTTAGAGTCCACTTTAAAAATACATAAATATTTTTCTTGGAAATGCAGATACTTCCTGTATTTGTGAAGAAAAAAATAAATGAAAGCTCCATTTGTTTTGCCCATCCAGATGTGGATTGAAGCAAATGATGAATTGGACTGGCTGGTGGCTCCACTCTGGCACCAGCCATGAACTCAGTGAGCAAAATTCATCTTCCCCCAGCCTGTGTTTCTGTTTTTGTTTTTATTTTCATTTGCTTATTTTTTATTGGTATATGTTTGCTGTGCATGTTTACATTCCTTGTGTGGGGTTGATACATGTACACAACACATCTTAATTCTTTTTACATCCCCTTCCCTGCCTCTTCTAGCCTCTCCCCCATCTCTGGATGCCCTTTCCATTCAAGAAAGATCTATCTCCCTACTTCTTATTACTATCTTTCATTTTGCTCTTTATAATTTGGATTTTTCATATAAAAAAACCATATGATGTTTAAATTTACATGTCTGATTTATTTTACTTAACATTTTAGTCTCGAGGTGCATCCGTTTTTGTGCAAATGACTCAAGTTGATCTTTCTTTATGGCAGTGTAGTACTCTATTGTGTATAAATACATTTTTTTAATCCATTCATCTGTTGGTAGGCTGCTTCCAAGATTTAGCTATTATGAATTGTGCCACTATTAACATGGGTATGCACTTATCACTGTAATATAAAGTCTTTAACTCTTTGGAGAAGATACCCAAAAGGGAAATACCTAGCTGAAGTAGAATTTCTATTTTTGGTTTTTTGAGGAAACTCCATACTGATGTCCATAGTGGTTGTACTAACTTACATTTCCACCAGCAATGGGGAAGGGGTTGCTTTTCTTGTGTCTCACAAATTCTGGTATGTCGCACTGGCATTATTGTTTAGTTCTAGAAACTATCTTTTTCTTCTCTGGTTTCTTCTGTAACTCACTGATTATTTAAGAGTGCATTGTTTAGTTTCAATGTATTTGCATATTTTCTGTGTTTTCTTTTGCCATTGATATCTAGTTTCATTATGATCTGATAATATATGTGGCATAATTTCAATTCTTTTGCATTTACCTAAGCTTGCTTTGTTATCCAGTCTCAGCATTATCTCTGAAATATCAAATAGTGATATGAATCCTAAAGTTGATTTTACTTTTGCCATTTGTCACTATTAGGAACCATGTCTTTCATTTCTTGTGTTTTCAATATTTCAACAGGATTTTTTTGTGTGATAATTTAAAACTTGGATTTAGAATTTTTCCCATTTAATCTTACTTTCTTCCATATTAGATTTTTTTCTCTACCCTCTGGAGAGCCTTCAAGGCAAAAGTAAATGTTTGTCCAAAAGAACTTAATTAGATGTTTATTGATTTTTACTCACATTAACCCACTGTCTTCCTGTCTTTAGGTTGTTTATAAGCCTACAAACATGTATTTAAGTGTTTATAGGCACAGAGTATGTAAATAATTATTTTAGAGACAAGAAAACACATAATCACAAAATGAGTTGGTTGTTGATGCATTTAAAGATATTTGAATTTTCTTTTGGAATAAAAAATGGGACAAAGAAATGTAAACATAGTGTACATTCTACATATACATCACATATTCTACATAAACTTAGACTAATCTAATCAATCCATTCATCTATCATTCTTCATAACAGAAAACACAGGTTTAATGGCAACATCTGTTAATCCTGAGAATGATTTGAACTGCACTACTGTAACTTCTAGAGTTACCATGTAATTTTATTTCTAACTAAGTAATGCTACCTTTTTCTATCAAGCTAGCCCACATGGTAGAAGCTACCCCAGTTTTAAAGGACCCAGTGAGCTACATAGTTTACAGAGTGATCATAGGTTTTAAGAATGATTGCTTTAAAGTCTTGTCAATGTTATTTCAACATCACCCTAATGTATTCTTGTAGACCCACTAGTATTTTTTAATGTAAATCTAGTTTTCCCTTAATAAAAAAAGCAGAAAGTGTCACAAAAATTGACTACTGCGAAGTATCTAGTGAAGTAAAGTTTTCCCATTCTTCTAGTCAATGTTCCTTAGATAATATGATTTGTGCTCAATCTTTGAAATGTATTACTGGAAGTTATAATTAAAATTTCTAACTGGATAAAGACAGAAATTAGAATGAAACTTGCCATAGAGGGAAATGAGAGTTAGTGTTTTAGTATAAAATTTGAGTAGCTTAATATTTTTTTCTTTTTTTCTTTTCTTTTATGTAAAAAAGGTAGAACAAAATTTCATAACAGGAGAATAATAGTAGTTAATACATTTCATGTTGTTATCCTTAAAGCAGTTGCTCAGGGTATAAGATGTGGGCATAAAAACTTCTCCAATTGCTATTAGCACAAACCTTCCTTTTAATGAACCACGAAACACTACTGACATTTTCTTAATAAGTGAGAAAATCTGAAACAGTAAACACAACAAAATTTGATGTATAGTTCTTATCTCTAGAGTCGTGCTGTCTCAGAAAACAGTATCAATGACATGTGCAATCTTAAACTTTCTAATAACCATGTTTAAAAAAGTAAAAAGAAATGGATGAAATTAATTTAATAATACATTTCAGTTTATCATGCATACCTACACTATTGTCATATAAATCACAGCCAATACAAAGATTATAATTAGATATTTTATATATTTTTCCAAAAAAGTCTTGGACATTTATATATATTTACAGTTGAAAGCACATCTCACTTCTCACTTTGTATATAATGTTTTTATTGGATTTTTTTTTAATGCTGTTGGTGATCAAATCCACAGCCTTGCTCGTGTGAGGCAGTTGCTTTACCACTGTGCTACAGCTCCAGTGCCAGGGAGGTTATTAACCTATATTTATATTTCATAAAATTTGTAGTTGGAAAAGTAGATTTTTATACCCAGTAGTATGAAAATCCAAAGTTTTCCAACAACTGCATTGAATATATATATGAATATATAGTAATATATATATGTATATATTATCCTTTAACATTGCATCTGTATTGAGAAAACTACTTCATTTAACAGAACCGATTTGACTTCCACACAATATGACATCAGGTTTATATCTGTGTATGTTCAAATAAAATAAATTCATTAATCTAGGGCCAATTCAGGATGATTAGTATCATTTTAAAAAGGGGTAACATAAACAGAAAAGCAACTCTAGGTTTTTCCAATATCGACAAAGTATCCCTCAAGTTTTTATTGTAACTTTTACAGCTAATTTTATACAGCTGGCAATTACAATGAATATCTCCTGCATATTGATTCCTATTAGAAAATGTATAAAATCATCATTAATGATTTGTGCTATGAGAAGTTTATATTTTAAAATAAATTCTTATGCTTGCCTTACAAGGGCACAAATAAGATTTTTGAAGCTTAAAATTCAGTTCATTCATATATAGTATAATGTTGAAAAACATAAATAATTCTGCCATTTTAATTTTGATTATTAAATACCTGAAAATGTTAATTTTGTTTTAACCTGAAAAGATTAATTTTGGTTAATTTTGTTTTAAGAAAAGCTTGACTCAACAAATGAGTTGCAAATTACATAAGATCATTAAAATCATTGCTTTTTATTATTATCATAGGTTCTTTAAACTGACAATGAATACTACCGTGGTACACACATGCCAGTATTCATTGCCAGTATATATATATTCATTCCACGAAAATAGATTTTAGATTATGCTTTTGCAGATTATATATTAGAAAACTGAACATAAATATTTTCAGTATGAATCTTACAGTGGAGTGAAGCAATAAAGGTACCATCCTCTTGTTTTAAAGTTGCATTAACCCAGAGTACCACCTATCATAATAGAGGTCATTTTTTCACGTATGATTTAAATTCTTTGGAAGACAGAAAGAGTTGAAAAATATCTAGCAACTTGACATTGTTGGTGTGATTTGACATTTCTTAGTAAATCTGGAAGTCTTTAACACAAAATATACCCAAAGAACTAACCTGGTAGTGTATCCTATCCAATGTATTTTAAGTTAAAATATTTACAGTTTTTTTCATATTTTGAATCATTTTCTCCTTGATGTCATTAAAAAAGTCTTGCATTTTGGAGTCAGTTGTTCACTGAATTAATTGAATTTTTTCATGCTTTGGCTGTTTGCATGAATTTCTAGCACAATTTTGATAAATATTTTAATTTCTTTACCATGTTACCAACTAAAATATTTTTTGTTTTTTGGGTATGTGTTTTTAGTAAATGAATCCAAACTATTTAAAGCTGGTCAAAACAACAAATAGAGACTGTTAAAAATATGTCGAATATATTTATGAAAGGTTTAATCTGGATTTTAAGTGACTAATTTCACTAATTCTTTTTGACTTTGGTGAGGAAACTTATTACCAAATAATTTGGTGTGTAAACTTATTACTGAATAATGTATTTTTATTTTTTTTTTGCCGCACTGGGGATCGAACTCACAACCTTGTGCTTGCCAGGCAGGCGCTTAGACTGCTGAGCTAAATCCCCAGTCCTGAACAATGTTTTATAATGAACATGACAGAATATACATAGAAGTGGTAAATTCAATCACAGAGAATAACTTCTGAGAACTCAGGGCAAGAAAAGTTTGGAAGTTAAATTTAAGTTTTAGAATAAATGTTCTTGGTTTAATCAGCCATGTCTAACTTGGGCATGGAGTGGGAGAGGTAGCAAATATACCACATATCTATTTTGAAAAATCACCCATCTGGGATCAAGAAGTCTAACAGCTTTCTAGAGTAAAGCAGTCTAACTGCTTACATTGGATGAATTACTTACATTTGCTGTGTTGAAAATTATATAACACAAATTGCTTTATACAGAACTAAAAATTCTCCACGACCTAGATAAATCACTGTTTTTCTCACAGCCTGCATCTTTATTTGCTTCAAATTGTTTTATACACTAAATCCCTTTTTCTTCTTTTTCAAAATCTGTTGCTTCATAACATGGCTTCTGTTTGGTGTGGCACCACTTCTAATTTGCAGCATGTTCGCATCACTCTTTGACTCTTTGTACCAATTCTCTCTGGCTCAAGCTCTCCATATTTCTCAGAGGAAATTCCTAAGAGCAGTGCTGTCACTGGCCAGCCAAATGGGTCAGATATACATCCCTGAGCCAATCAGCTGTGCACAAGGCCAGACGGTAGAAAATATGGCCATGTGGCAGCAGTGGTTCTACATACATAACATGGATTCCCTGAGAAAGAGGTGTGGGAAGGCCAGAGGGTTTTAGTTGACATCTAAATATAATGGTTTGGCATTAAAAAAAAAATCAACAAACTCCTGTTCTGATACATTGCTAACTAAATCACTTAAAGATTTAGAAGAACTTTCAAAAAAGGAAAGAGATTTATGAAAGAGGAATTTTTTTTTTAATAGTAAGGGAACTTCACATTGAGCTACTTCTCCAGCCATTGTTTTAATATTTTCTTTTGAGACAGGTCTTGCCAGTCCTTATGTTGCCCATGCTGGACTTGAACTTGCCATTTTTCTGCCCCAGTCTCCTAGACTATTAGGATTATGGGCATGCACTACTAAGTCTGGCTTTTCTTTCCTGGGTGATGTTGCTGAGGATGGAACCAAGGGCCATGTGCTTGCTAAGTATGTACTCAACAGTTGCCAACCAGTTTAAGTTCTTTTATTCAATTTATTTTGCTCAATTTTGAATTAGTAAAGTGCAACTCTGCTAGTGGCTCCAGGCTTTGAGTGCCAATGGCTCTCAGTCCTTAATATTATACTCTTGGGCCCTGATATTATCAGTCAACAACAGTTAATGCCAGATACTGTTGGTCAGCACTACTGGTTGTTGGTGTCTGCTGCTGGTGGACAATGCTGGTTAATGCTTGATGTCCTTGGTCAAAACTGCTGGTTGCTGGTCTCTGTTGTTGATCTTCCTGAGCTGATGATCTCTGGAGCTCTTTAGGACTAACAACCCCAACTATTTATAGCTCTTTTTAAAGCAATCACTCTTGGCTGTGGATGTAGCTCAGTAGTAGAGTGCTTGCCTAGCATGCTCAAGGTCCTAAGTTCAAGCCCCAGTACCACTACATTAATTAATTAATTAATAGAGCAACTACTCTGTCCACACTACTCAGGATAAGAATCCCAAGTATATTTACAGGACTACTGAAGCAAGGCTTTATTTGAACAGGACCTATGCTGCACCACGTTTTGGGGTAGATGTCAGTACACGAGAGACAGTCCTCCTATACCCCAGAAGTGTGAGAGCCTCTATTAGTTCATGTGCAAATCTGCTTATTTACCCAAATTCAAGGCTGCGATTTACTCAAATTCAAGCTTGCTGATGGATTCACATTGGTCTGCACACAAACCTTTTGATCCAAGTCTACTACAAGTCCCAGTTCAATTCTATTGCTTTATTCAAACTCAACCTCACTGCAGTCAGAGGAGACACTTCTGGTAGTGTGTGTGACATGGACAGGAAGATTGCACTGTCATGGTGGCAGTTCAGCCAGCTGTTTGACAGGTGTCACATCTTTGCAAAAAATGGAGTGTCAAAAGCAGGGAATCTTCAAGAAAGTTATCTGTGTGCATCCCAGCTTGGAGTGGGTGGGGATAGCATTTATGGGTCTGAACCTCTCCCTGGCTTTTGCCATGTTGAGCAGGGATTTCTCATTGCTTTTTCAGAGAGGCAGCAGCAGTATCTGGGGCATCAGCAGTCAGGAAGGAGTACCACAGCTGACAACCCACCCACACTTCCTGTCAGAGAAGCCCAAGGGAGGCCACAAGATAACCCTAGGGGTGGTAAAAGGACAATGACGCAAGCTGTCCCCGTCCTTCCTTAGAGGACCATGGGGGAGCCAAGGGAAGCAAGGGTGTGACAGCTGTTACCCAAACCACACCCTTCTCCGGTTGCCATAGGAGAAAAAAGGAAAGAAGTAATGTTTTAGTCTGACTCACTACCACTGAGCTACAGCCAAAGCCTTCTCAGAAGGATAAGTCTTTTAGCCCAATATATGAGAAAAAGAAAACAAGGATTTTAATATTGCTATGTCCATCGCACTGATCATGTCCAAATTAGTTCTTGTTCTTCTGTCATTTTCTATCTAGAAGCACTGTTGACTATAACACCTTTCACCTTGTCTCCTCCTCTACAGATTCCTTCTTTGACTGTAAGTTTCCAGCCAGCCTCCCTGTACGTAATGCTCCCTCTGCTGATTTGGTCCACACAATGGAGATCAGTGTCATTGACCCTCTGTATCTGTGTGTCCCACATCTGCAGATGCAATCAGTTGCAGATGGAACATATTACCCAAAACAATTTTCTTTTGTACTGAACATGTACAGAACTTTTTGCTTGTTATTATCCCCTAAATAATGCAATCCAACCATGTACATTGCATTTATATCATATTAAATATTGTAAGTACTGTAGATATGATTTATAGGACATGTGCATAGGTTACATGCAAATGATACACCAGTATATAAAAGACTTATAGGCCGATTTTGGTATCCAAGGAGGGGTTCTGGAGCCAATCCTCTTTTGAAACTGAGGAATGACTGTATTTTGCTTACATGTGATGCTTGAGACTATATTTTTCACTTTCCAGAACTATCGTATGACTTCTAATCAATTACATTTGATAAGTAAATATTGAACTTATGCTGTACTCGATGCTTTGAAAAACAGCAATGTGAAAAAGACATCTGTCCTTAAGGGAGGTGCAGTCTAGCAGGAGTTTTATGACTTGTAACTGAAGTTCAGTCATACAAAGGAAAACCAAGTATCCTGAAAAAGTATTTTTCAAAAAAATATGAATATTCAACAAAAGAGGGTAAAGCGATATTGTTTCAGTGAATATTTAACACCTTCCTCTGCACTGTGTGGCCAGAGGAAGCCCTGATGTACGGCAACTGGTGATTTCCATAATGTAAATATTCCCATTATAACTAATTTCAAACTATTAATATGAAATTACTGAAGTCAAAGTCAAGAAGAGATGAGTAATAGCTGACCATTACCCAGCGCTTTGACCATGCAGATAGGATACATGCACTTGATCTCAAGAACAACAGATAGTACTAGGATGGAGTAAAATAATTAGAAAGTATAATTTTACTTTTAATAGTGTGTTTAACAATTGGCTTTACAAATTTTACAGTTGGTATGCTCTTCTTGCTTCTCCTGTCTTGTTTTTTGTCCTCCTCTTCTCTTCTCTTTTCTCCTCCACTTTGTTCTTCCTCCTCTACCTCCTCTTCCTCTTCCCTCCCTCCTGTTTCCCTCCCTTCCTCCTTTTCTTGTCATTTTTGTGTACTGGAGATTGAATGCAGAACACTGAACTACAACCCCAGCCCTTTTCATTTTTTTATTTTGATACAGTCTCAATTGCTCAGGCTGACCTCAAACTTGCACTCTTCCTACTTCCTACTTCATACACCCGGGATTACGGATGTGTACTGTGCTTGGTAACAGTTACTATTCTTGAGCTAGTACAAAGCTACTCCTGGACACCACAACACAAAGTGCTATGAAAATTCTAACTCTAAAATGAGAATGGAATAGATAGAAGAAAGCTATTGTGTTCTTAAGTTGAGTTTAAAGCATATGTGGAATTTAGCTTGTGAATATTGGGGTAGAGAGGAGAGGCATATTTTCACAAGAGAGAAAATCAGGAAACAGAACAGACGAAAAGCTTGGACACAAATAAAAGTAATGAATAAACCATTTCAAATTAACCACAGCCACTGAAGTAACTCAGTGCTAATTGTCATCTCCTAGCTAATCATTCTAAGCCAACTAAAATGATAACAACAACAATCATAATGACAGCTAATATTTTCTGAGTGATTTCTCAGTGCCAGGTACCGTTCTCACTAAGGAACCATTCGTCATCACTTGCACAAACTTTCCGGTTTCCTTATTTACCTTGTTGCCGAGTAGCCACAACCTGTCCTGGGTGAGGCCATTCTCCTCTTGGCCTCTCCCTTGCCTTTCTCCATTGCCTTTCCCACCACAGCACAAACCAACATTTGTCACTGAGCTGGCAAAAGCCCACTACCCAGAGTAAAGAAATATTTCTCTGTATCCATGACTCATACTTATGAAAACAACACATAGATGACCCCATCTTTCAAGAAAGATGGGAAAGAATCTATTTCTTTGAAGAAGCAAAGACTATTCTGTGTTTAAGGTGGAAATAGCTGACCTGTTTTATTAATTTACCTTCTGCTGGAACTCATGGGCATGTAAATAATGGGTGCTATGTCAGTGAGCAAGATGGTCACATTGGCAAGCAGTAAGATAGAAGATGACAAGTTCTGTAGTTAAGGATTTGATGTACATAGAAATATTGCAGGTTTAAAATATATCCAAAATAATTGTAAGTCATTGGCACTTAATATACATCAGATGATTGTGAGACAGTCCCTCTGTGCATGAGTTCTGAGCAGTTGGATTTACAGAAAAGACCCAGTTTTGTTTCTTTCTACCAGTTTCCACACAGCCAGACTTTTTGGAAGCAGCCTTATTTCTTTTAAGTTCAAGTTTAAAAAAGTAGAGGAGCATGTCACTGTATTGTTACGCAGACTTCCAAGCATGATAAGAAATCGACCTCCCCAAAAAGCAAAAACAAAGTGAAGATGGATAGTAGCTCAAACTCTGCAAACCTAGTGGTTCTGTTTTTATTTGAAAATCCATTTATTTTGGTGTAATCCACCTGTTCTCAACTTGAAAGAACAGTCTGCTTAGGGAGAAACAATTTCTTTGGCTCCAGTTTGAAATTTGTTTCTAGGATGGATGGAATGTGCAATTGGAAAGGAAAAGAGAACACTCTTGAGGGTTGTTTAACTCTTATTAAGATTACATACCATGCTCATCACAGGAGCCAATGTTAATTGAGAAATTCTATAGCTAGAAACACTCCAGTGAAACAACATAGCTTGTTAATTACATCAGTAAAATTGTGTGTGTGCATGTGCATGTGTGTGTGTGTGTGCATGTGAATGGGGGGATTAAACGATGGCTTATTTTCTTGCAATTAGTAATTTGCTTGCTCCTACAAAACATTCAAAAATCAAATATTCTTTCTTTTCTCCAGTAAGATATGCTGAATTCATCAACATTATTTCATATTAAAGATAAGCCAAGTTCTTTGCAAAGAGTAATATGAGGGATAGGGCTTCAGAATAATCACCCCTCTCCCAATCCTGTCAATAAATAAGTTTAGCAAACTCAATTTCTGCTAATTTATAGTCAGCCTGTTTAAATTATTACTATTTGGCCAGGATCATTTCATAGGGGTTTAATTGTGCTTGTAAATCAAGTTTCTTTCAAATTCATTTCTTTATTCACTTCAATTTCCTCCCCTATGTCTCATTTTGCATATGCTTCAAAACATATCAATAATTTATGCCACAAACCTTTGTTTTCTCCTTTGTAACTGCACACATGTTCTGCATTGTGTCGTGATGGCAAAGGAAATGTGTACATTGAAAAGAGGTCTTGAATTTTTCATGAAAATTGGTTGGGACCAAATGGCATTTTGCAGATCTTTGAGAGAACAAATTTATGTTTTTATAAAAGGGTTTCAGAACAGAATAAAAGCAAGAATAATATAAGTACTAACAAAGATAAGATTTGCAGACTGTGTTTTGTTTATTATGAATGAGTTAAGCATCTGCACATATCATCTAATCTTCACAACTCCATGGCAAGGAAGGTCTTCTTACCCTCATTTTACAGATTAGGGGTTTGAGGCTCAGCTGCAAAACTCAGTGTCACACAGCTGGGAAGTAACTGAAAGGGACTTTAACTCAGGCCTTTAGCAACTAAAGCCCAAATAGTCTTCATATATAATCCCTTCTATAGCTTTCTCATACTTGGGCCACATTAATTTAGCTAAGTCAGTTTTGTTTTAGCTCTAAGTCTAGAACTAGAAGCTGTAACTTTTTCTTTTAGACTGGTTCTTATTGTGAGGCTAAGGCTTACTTTAAACTTGCTATGTAGCCCATGCTGACCTCAAATGATTCCTTCTGCCTCAGCCTCCCAAATTTTGGGATTACAGGCATGCCCCATCACATACAATTTTTAAAATTAAAAAAATTTTCATTTTATCTACTCTCCTGTATTCTGCACAGTTCTTAACCAATCACCGGATTTAGTGATCAAACCCAAGGGCCTGATGGATTGCATAGAAGAGAAGCAAGAGGAAAAATCACTCATGGATGCTGTTATTTGTTGGAGTGTGACGTGAGATCTTCTTCAGGTGGTATTAAGTTAATGGTATTATTATCCACTCAATGTTTATCAACTCCAACTATATGTCACCCTTTGGGTCAGCACACAATAGCCTATGGATTAAATGTGTCCCATTTTCTGCTTTTTATCAATAAAGCCTTACTGAACACAGCTATGTCTATTCACTATGCGTAGTCTAGGACTCCTTTTGTTTTCCTAAATTGTTGAGATAGATACCGTCATTTAACCTCCAAAGTGAAAAAAAAAAATTACTCTCTGCCCTTTGTAGAAAATATTTGTGATCTTTTCTTAGTAAGGATTAAAACAGACACAGTCTGTACCCTTATAAAGTTTATGACCTTGTGAGAGAAAAAGATATTAAAATGTTTGATACATTCTATGGCAGTAAAGCACAATCCAGTAAGAAATAGATTTCACTGTGTTCATCTTTTGCGACTAGTTCTTGAAAGTCAATCCATTGTCCCTTATTCTTTCATATTAAAAAAGTACTTTTTTCCTGGAATGACAAAAATTTCATTATTCGTACATTTATTTAATCATTCAAATATAATGAATGTATACTGAGTTTTGTCTGTGTGTTGGGCACTATCTTGGACTCTGAGGATGTAGGAGTGAACCAAAGTTAGCAGGTGGTCTTCCATTTGTTGACTCTCTGGACTTATTTCTTAATTGGTCCAGGACCTAGTGTGTTAATCAGCTTTCTGTCAAAGTGACAAAATACTTGACAATAACAATTTAAAAGAGGTAAAGTTTATTTTGGCTCATGGTTTTAGAGGGTTAATTCCAAGGCCAGCTGGTTCCATTGTTTATGGTTGTATCAAGGCAAAAATATGGTGGAAAGGTGTGGTGAAGGAAAATCATTCAATTTATGTCAGGAAGTAGACAGAAGAAGAGAAAGCACAAGAGAAAGAGGTTAGAGGCCAGTTACAGTTCCCAAGGCCACACACCCATGATCTAATCCCTTCAGCTAGGACCCATTCTCAATAGCCCATTCAGCTATGAACTCACCAGTGGGTTAGTCCATTAAATGAGATTTTTACCTTCATAATATGATCACTACCCAAAAGCCCATCAGCTGACAACCAAGCCTTCAACAAAATGAGCATTATGGAGACATTTTAGATTTTAGCCATCAGCACCAGGAATTGAAGAAAGGTTCTATTTACTGGGCTACACCAGCCTCTCAATAGAGTTCATGGTAGGGTCTGACTCTTTCTTGAAATGGTTTTGCATCCTTATCATATATTCCTCTTTTTGAAAGGAAAGTTTGAATGAGTTTCTGTTACCTAGAACTCTCCAAAACTTGGAGGTAGAAAGTAAAGATGCTAAGTGAGCATTAGTCTTTCCAAACTTTACAATGGGAGAAAGCAATGAAACAAGATAGTGTAAATGACTTTTATGTGGCTATCCAGATTTGTCCTAGTTGTATTGTTGGCTTCTTTCATGTTCCTTCTCTGCATATTTTTCTTTTTTGATCTTATCTTTAAGGAATTATCACTATGGATTCTGGCTCTGCTCCAATATCTTTTTCCAAGTGCCTACTGCTCACGTATCTTTGAATGTCCTTTGCCACCATAACCCTAACAGTTTCCAAATACTAGAACATACCAACTTCCTCCACCCTGCTCTACGTGCTTCACCAAGACTACACCCTTGGAGATAAACATGGATAATTGGTGCAGCTGAATCCATCTATACTGCTCACACCTGAGTAGAGAAATAGCTGCAGGGTTAGGTGGAGAGCACATTGTTAGAATATCCAGGTGGATTCTCTTTCTTTGCCCTTAGTCTAGCTCATTTTATGATGTTAAGGACATGTTGTCTTGGTTACTTTTCTCTCATTGCTGAGACAAAATACCTGATGCCCAAAATTCGGGTATGAAAGGTTTATTTAGCTCAAGCAACAAGACTGAAAAGAGCAAAAAAGGGGAAAGCACGCCTCCTTCCCTCCTCTGTACTGTATGCTGGCTCCCCACCCCTGGGTGGCTGCAGCAATCACACTGCCAATCCCAGTGTTAGACAATGAACCAGTCACAAATGCTAGACTTAGATGCTTCCACCACTGCATGAGGCTTGGGGGGGCGGTCACCCAGACACAAACCATAACACATGTCTTTCCTTAACCTAACTCTAGCCTCTGTCTCTCCTCAATTTTGACTTGGTTCTCTGATTCTAGGACTTGAGTTCTAAACTTGACTTTTGTTTTCTGGTTCTAAGTCTTCCTTGACCTTGTACTTTGTACCTATTCTTAGTCTGGTAAGGCTACCACACAATGAACAGTTATGGAAGAATTATTAAATATTCAGTTTTTAATGTGTTATAATATTTTATAGTCCTCAAAGAGATCTTGTGAGATTAAATTATTATTACTAGTAGCAGTATTTGTATTACTTTTCCAGACAAGGAGGATACCAATGGGTTTAAGTATTTTGTACAGTTACCCAGATTGTATATAGTTGGAGATTCCAAGCAGGTCTGTTTGGATACATAGTACTATCCCAATTCTTCTTCCTACAATTGAGTATTGATTTCTGTTCCTGTCTTTTCTACTTGTACTATTTTGGGAATCCTGTTCTTGAAACTTACTTTAACAGCTATGCCAGGAGTCTATAGATTTTTTGTGTGTCTGGATAGTAAGTATTTTTAGCTTTTTAGGATGTACGGTTTCTGTTACAACTATTTGGCTCTGTTGTTGTAGTGTGAAAGCAGTCACAGACAATGCATAAGCAGTGGGTACAGCTATGTTCCAATAATGTTTTACTTATGAACATCACAAATTTGGATTTCATAAAATTTTCACATGTCACTAATTATCCTTATTCTTTTGCTTTTTCCCAATCATTAAAAAAATATAAAACCATTCTTCACTTATGAGCTATATAAAAATAGGCAGCAGGCTGAACTAGGCCCCTGGGCCATTAGTTTGCCAACCACTGTTCTATACCATATTATTTCAGTTTGGGTTTATAATTTTTCTGACTCAACCATTTGCTACCATTTATTGAGAACTTACAGTATGTCAGTGGTTGAAGAATTGTTATGTATGTGGTCTTTGCAGAAACCTTTTAAAAGAGATGCTAGTACTATATCCACTTTATAGTTGACAAAAATGAGCCACAGAGAGGCAAGCTACTTTGCCCAAGGTTGTAGTAAGTTAGGAAATGGTGGCATCTATATTAGAACCCAGGCCCTCTGACCCCTGGCCTGGCATTTTAAGCATAAAGTTATGCTTCCTCTCTGGTTCTTATGAGATAATGTACATAAAGTGTTTTGAGAACCACGAAGGGTTATATAAATATAAGTTAATAACTATCGCAATTATTCCTGTTACATCTTCATCCAGGTTTCTGAAAGGATTGGAATGTAATCAAAACACAAACACTCAGACATGCTATGGGATGGTATCTATTTTTCTGTCCATCTTAGCATTAAACATTTGTAAGCACTGAATTTCCATCTCAAATAAGCAGTGGAGTGGCCTTCTTCTATGCAGTGTGTCATTTGCTCTGGTCTCTCATGAACTTGGCATTATGCCTCAGTCCTGATTAAAACCAAAATGAAGTTGCAATATAAGAAAGAAGTTGCATATCAATAAGGCTTGTGATTAAGTTTTGTAAAATTTTTTCACTCATTTCTTTCAGGTTCTTAAATTAGATAGCAGGAGAGACATGACTTAATTATTGAGAATACTTTGGAGCCAAATGGAAAATTATACTACTGCTTAGTCAGATGCCAGGGTAATTAGAGCCCAATTATTTCTCTCATTTGGCACTAATGAATGAAGATCAATTAAAAAAAATGTAACTGTGAATTGCTTTTATTGAGCAGAGAACTCCAAGCAGCTGAAATTGTCTACTCTTTCAGTAAATGAAAATAGTATGTGACGGCAACTCCAAATGTGATCGTCTCCGCGTAATTTTAGATCAATTTGATTCTGAAAAATCATGCAGATGGCCTAAACCTTGCATTAGAATCAGTTTCTGGGTACAGCACACTTCCTTCCATGAGGAGAGTCAAAACATGGCTCAAGACATTTTTATTTCCCCAGTGATAACATCAGGCTTGCTGGCAAGACTTTATCATTGCTTCTGGGCAGGTCTTGTGTGGACTGAGATGGAATGTCTGATTCGCTTGGCTATTTCGCTTTTCTCCTGATTGGTATATCCATTTCATCAAATGCATTCTGAAAGCAACATTTATTTTACTGTAAAAATCCGATTGAAAGAGACATCTTCTTGATGAAAATTTGAGAGTCATTTTGTGGGGACGTATCAAGATACCTTAGAGGTCAGAGTTTTAAACATCTAGTTAAATAGCAGTCACTAAAACAATCCTATACTATTATATTGCTTTTCTGTGGCATATATTTTTTGAGACAGGTGGTATAAGAATTTTAATTCCTTAGTTTTGTTTGTAGTCTGAATAAACATCACCATATGGTAGGAAAAGGGCAGTCTCAGGAATCAGGTCACTTAAAACAATGGAGTTCTCCCTGTATCAGGTTCAGTCCTCTTACCCCATGCCAATGTGCATATACTTTTATGCACTAATTCATTTTACAACACGGAGGCATACATTATTGCATTATACCCTCAAACTACTGTAGGAAATAAATTAAGTAGGTGTCATCCTCTATAGCCAAGTGAAGAAATGAAGTCCCAGCGCTTATAAATTCCCAAGCACCGTTAACCAGGGCTGTGGAGCCCCATTATGATCTCTGTGATTGATGCTCCTTGGAGATAGGCAGTGCGCAACCTGCCCACTCATAGATACTCCTTTGGACTTCTAATTCAGTTGGGAAGACAATGAGGAGAAAAAGTAGAAATCAAAGAAAGAAAAAGTAAAAAGAAAATTCTGGAATGTATAAGTAACAGTGAAGGCAAACTATAGAATGTTTTTCTTTCAGCATTTCTCCAAGTAGAAAACAATTGGGAATGGCTGAAGTCTGAATCAGTTGTGTTCACAGGTGCTTGGCAAAGTGGCTGATCAAGGGAAGACTAAGAAGAACAAATCTGGTGTACAGGCCCTACACTGCGATTGCGCAGTTGCACTAAGGTGGGAGGCCTAGAAATGGGAATTCGAACTCAATGACCAAGCCTGGCTTTTGTCCCTTTGCCTCCGTGTCACACTCCCAGGTACCACAGATTTCATAAACTCTGCTCATTCCTGGCAGCACCTACCACAAGTACAGGTGTAGCCAGAATGAGGAGTGCCTAGCTCAGGCCTCCCAATAGCCAGGCCTATTAAGTTACCACCACCAAATTAGGCCATCTATGTGATTCTGGAAGTATGGGGATGGAATTGAAGGAAGGTGACATTTTTTCTTGTGTTTTATAACTATTGCAATTATCATTCTTCTTAATAATCCTATTATCACCTTGTAAATAGTACTGTTGAAGTTCACTGTGGTTTCCCTGTGTGCTGTATGTGAGGGCAATAATTTCAAGTGAACATGGTTGAAATATTTCACATTGTTTTCACTCTCTTTTAGCCTGCTTTCATTAAAAATCAAACGAAATATATCAAGAGCTTAAAACATTGGGAACAGCCTGTTTTGTTGTTTTTATTTGTTTTTTACAACTCTGAGAAATTTGTCCAGTGTATTTGGGCTGAAGGTGAGATGAAAAAGAACAGATCCTGGAATTCAATTTTGACTCTTTTAAATCTTAGGCCTTTGGACATGTGGCTCTTTAAAACCTTAGTTTCTTCATCTTTAAAATGGAACAACTATAACTAACTTTGTCACAGTGTTCTTATAGCCCTGAGAATTCATCAGGTGTTATGGTTGAAGGGCTCCATGTAACATCTGCCACATATGGATGCTCAGGAAATGTGAGCTCTAATTGTTTCTCTCCTTAAGATGAACTTATCTGTACCTTCAGAGAGATGTTGGAGAGTGATGTGTTTTTCCAAATGCATGAGGAAAAGGGGGTGGAAATGGAAGCTGTGAAGCCACTGTAACTGAAGTTGGTAGTTTGCTGTTCATTAATCAGTTAAAAAAAGTCCAATGTGTCCTGTTATGAGACAATCCCATAAAAGGCATGGAAGACAGTAGTGAAAAAGCAACTGTCTCTGTTTTCATGGATCTTGCTTTTCGATGAGCAGAATCGAGAACTAGATCATAGAGATAAATACATAATATAATATGTGCCATAAAGAATGATAAGTCAGTGCAAAAGGGAAGATAGAGAATGGCTAGATTTGCAAGTAGCAGATGGGGAGTCTAGGGGTGAAACAGTATGGAGAGGAAACTTTTCTCTGATGGGATAACATTTGAACAGAGCTCTGAAGAGGAGAGGGAGTCAATCACATGAGTACGTGGAGAGTTGATTTCCTGGAAGAGATCAGAATAAGTGCAAAGACTTTGTGGTAGGGCAGAGTTTCCTGAAGCAGCATAAGAACTTTATATGCGTGTAGTATACAATGTATTTCAGGTGGGACCACTGGTAGAAGATAGGCCAGAAAGAGAAGCAGGCAGGCACATGTACCCTTGTACACCAAGTTAAAGACTTTGGGTTTTATTCTGGGTGTGTGGTGGAAAGCAAATGAAAGATTGGAAGCCAGAGAGAAATCATCTGATTTTCATTTTGCAAAGATCACGTTGCTTCCTGGGTGGAGAACTGATTTTAGAAGGCAAGCGAGGATATAGGGAGAATAGTTAGAAGGCTACTGCCCATAACAAATGAGGATGCTTTGTACTTCAGCACCTGTAGTGAAAGGTCTGAGGAATGATCTGGTTAGGCATAAACTTTGAAGGTATCATGGAAGGAATTGTTAGATGGAGTCTGCATGTAAGAGAAATAGAAAAGTAAAAAATTTATGGCTTTATGATTTGGGGCCAGAGCAAATAGATAAATGATGATGTTCTTGACTGAGGTGTGGATGCCTGAGAAACAATTGGTGTGGATGATGCCGTCAAGAATTCCACCTGAGATACTTGCTTAAATGTTAAGGAAGCCATTGGATACATGAGTTAGAGCGGTACAGGAGTACTCTGGCCTGGTGATACTCCCTTGGGAGGCATTAGCATGGAGGTAGCATTTCAGATTTTAGTACTTTAGTATTGATTAATTCAAGAATGAAAGTTCGCTTGAGTCCTTCTCTCATATATGATATCGTTGGATCTTAGGCATTGCTATAGTGTTCTAAATATCATGGGGGAGTTTACTAAAAATGTAATGTATTTTTAAAGAAAATTCAAAAAAAAATTCTACCTGCTTTTGATGACTTTTTTTTTCTATTAGTTTTTGTTCTGAATAATGAAGGTACACATTCTTACTATGCCCTTCCCTCCTTTGGCAGCTTTTCTTACAATGAAGTACACAGCACTCCTAACACTCACGGCTATCAGTATTGAACACACTGCATACCTTGGTCCTTAATCTTCAAAACAATGGGAGGTTTCAAAGGTGCAGACTGGTGCAAGGGATGTGGTCATCAATGCCAAGAAGAAGGGAAGCAAGCAAGCATGGTGATTTGGTCTTGATGTAGCTAATTGCAGAATGTGCTGTCTATATTTGTAGCATTTCAGAGAGTCTGCTAAATGCAGTGAATGTGATCTTTCAGGAAAAATGCACACCCATGCACTCACTGCTTGGAAATGCTGAAGAGGCCCCTGGAGGAGGCAATGTGCGTAGAGATGGGAAATAATGGCAACCTTCAGTTGAAATTATGACTTGGTCTTGAAATTATGATGGGGGAAGCTCAGGATTATATTACTTATAGGCAATAAATCTGAAATCACATTAATGTAAGCAAAAAGAGAAGTTCACTAGCTCACACAGCAGAAAAGCTAATTAATACATTTCAAACAAAGCTGGATCCAAGGTCCAAAATGAAGTTGTCAGAGTTATCTTTTTAGTTTTGACATGGATTGCAACATGGGTCAAGGCTGTTGTTCCAGTGTTGTGGAAAAGAAGGGAAAGAGATGAAGGAGACAGAGATAACAAATGTCTACGAGAACAGGAAAAAAGAGGAAAATGCATTATTTGTTCACAGGTATTTGAAGATGAGATTTATGTTTTCAATCAGTATTTTAAACAAACAAATAAATAAGCAAAGAAGCACACAAATAAACAAACAATGGATTTGTAGTAAAAAGGGTAAATTTGGCTGAGACTTGGTTTTAGAAAATTTTCTTTATGGTCTCAGGAGGAGTCAGAATGACTGATCAGGGTGCCAAAGACTTGATCAGACCCAATAGTGCTCTCTAGTCATATAGGAACATGCACAACATATTCAGGAGTTAAAGGAAGACTGAAGTTTTAGAATACACTGGAGAAAAGTTTAAGCTTCTAATCCTGTTACTCCGCAAAGATGGTAATGACAATGTGGTGTGGTAGAAAGCGATTCCGATAGAATTTCAAGTCACTTATCAGTCATGCAATTCAGGAAACCTTTACTTTCTTAAGAATCAGATTTCTCATCTGCAAAATGAGGGGCTAATGGAGTCTACTGTTGAGGGCTGTGTAAAGAACAAACTATCTTCCTCTTGTATTGTGCCTAGAAAAGTGCTTGACACATCAGCCACTCAATAAAGGGGGTGTCTACCTTCTGCTCCTACACATTATCATTGTCCTTATTTTGGCTAAACTGAATTCATGGTGTGTGATAAAATGCATACAAGACTGAGTCAAGACATTTTATTATCTGCTTGAGCTTAAAGGGATTATGTCTCATCTAGAAATAAAACTTTATAGAGTGGCTAATGGTTTGGCATTAGATGCAGAAAGACTTAACTGTTTTACATGGGACCAGGGAATTCTAGAAGTTAACCTCTCCAAGCCTCAATTTCCCCATCTAGAACTGCTTAAAGCGTTGTGAGAAGAGCATGAATAATTCATCTGTAGCACTTAGCATAGTTCCTGGTCCTTGTAATATTGCAATAATAACAGCATGAATAATATTATTATCACTGCTCAGGAATTTCTGCAAAGCAGCCCTGGATCCTGGGTAAAGAAGTATTCTCACGCAAAAGCAGAACTGTCTCTTGAGAACAAGGCAGTTGTCACATGCTTAATCTACTCCACCATATGGGTCTCCTTAGTCATCCTTGTTGGTTGGTTGGAATGTGACATCAGAGTCTATTTGCCTACTGAGTGCCTTTGAAGAATGGAGCCTTGACTTCATTCTCTTAACAATTTATTTTTAAATGCCTGGAATAGAAGAGACACAAAATGTTCTGAAAATTCCACATGTAAATCTTGTCCCAGAGTGATTCCGTGACTGTTTGTATCCTGTTTACAGGGTTTAACTATCTATTTTGGAGACTCTGAAAGCACCGGTGAATGAAACAAACTAGCTTTTGGATTGCCTAATATAGTTTATAATGCAACCATAAAATTGGAACCATTTATAGAACACTATGACTTGCAAACATTTCCCTCAGTTTTATTACTCAGGGAAAAAATGTGTGGGGTTCAAAATTACTTTAAAAAGCATTAAAAAATTTCAAATGGCATTCACAGAGTACATAGTGTAGGATGCAAGCTTTTGTCTTGATACCATACTGAAGGCCCAACTTTCTATTAAAACATCAGCTCATTTCAAAACACCAAAGATGACTGGCTTAAAATCCTTGCTCTTTCCTCTTAAAAAATTGTTCTATACTTAAGGAAGAATTTAGCAATTAGATTATTGTTATGAAATAGCAATTGACATCTCCCCTATATATTTTTTCTAGCATCAAAGATGTTTAGTTTGAATAAAAGCTTTCTCCTCCACAATCTGACATTCTCTCTGAGTTTTATCTTACTCTAAAGTCATTATCTTACAATAAGGTCTGAACTTAGGGGTAAAATAACAACAACAAAATCTAGCAACTCCAACCTAGGGATCTTATATAGGCGGCACTTTTCTGATGCTATCTGGGTAGAACTGTTTTTTGTCATTCTAGGGCTTAACAGGAAAGATCTCTGTTCTGTTACTTCTCACTCCTCTCACTCCTCACCCCCACCATATTACTCTTTCACTTGAACCCATGAGTAGTCCCAGGCCTGTGTGTGTCAGGACAAGATATTCTTATCATAAAAATGAATGCAGAGTTCATGCATTTATCTTTGTCTCTGTCTCCCTTGAAGGATCCAGAGGAAGACAAATTATGAATGAGGTGTTTTATCCAAGTAAAATTGGGATGGAGATAAATGGTTTGGATGGAGGTAGGTGGTAAACAGAAACAACTATGCTAGAGAATGTCTTTTAGGGAAAGAATTCTGTTGTATGGAGTCCCACAATAGTCATAATAGAAGGGACTCTAGAGGTAATCTAATGTAATACATCACAGTACACTAGTATAACTCAGAATAACTGAGAAAGTGCAAATTTCTTCCATGTTATTGCTACATTAGGAGTTTTAGGATGCAGGTTAAGTGTGTGGAGTCTGGGGTTACACAGTTTGGTTTGATCTTACTTTTGTTACTTTCTGGTTGCATACAGTCAAGAAATGTCACTTCTCTCAAACACAGTGACCTTGCTGTCAAATGGAAAAGAGTAGTGGTCTTTTGTACATCATGTGTTATTGGGTGGAGTGCCTAGAGGATTGGATGGGGAGTACAGAACACTGTGTCTGCTGGTCTGGGGGGCCTTCATACCCTCTTCTATCATTCATTCATTCATTCATTCATTCATTTATTCAACAAATAGTTGCTGAATATTTACAATGTGACTCTACTATTTTTGGCACTGGGGATACAAAGATAAACAAGACAGTCAGGTTTCCTGATTTCATGAATTTTATTACTTCTATTATTATGAGATTCCAAGCAGTTGAGTCATGCAGCCCATCAGTAAAAGAACTCAAAGTAGAACAAGGTCTTGAGTTTCCTCTCTCAATCTTCTCCTTTGCCTTCATTATATCCTATGTAGCTGCCTGCTCAATTTGTCATCAATTTTCTTTGTTAAGAAGTGTTTGTGGGGCCGGGGATTTACCTCCATGGTGCAAGAACTGGCCTGGCAAGCACAAAGTCACAAGTTCAATCCCTGGTGCAGCAAAAAAAAAAAAAAGTGTTTGTGGTTTTTATCTTAAAATAATATTTTTGGTGTCAGGTATAGTGGTGCATGCCTGTAATCCCAGCACTCATAAGGCTGAGGTGGAGGGATCACTATGAGTTTGAGGTCAACCTGGACTACATAGTGAGTTCAAGGCAAGCCTAAACTATGTAGAGAGACCCTATCTCAACAAAACGAAGCAAAGCAAAGCAAAGCAAAGCAAAGCAAAGCAAAGCAAAGCAAAGCAAAGCAAAGCAAACAAAGCAGAAAAAAAACCCCTCAAATTTATTTTTGAAGCACTCTAGATTTTTAAAAAGTTGCAAAGGCAGTACAGAGGATTTCTCATATACCTCACACTGTTCCTCCTATTGGGATCTTTCCTTAGTATGGTGCATTTGATATGATCAGTAAGCCAATCAATAATATTGAAATGTTGTTTTACTAAAGTCTACACTTTACATACTTTATTCACATTTTCTTAGTATTTTTAACCTAATGTTCTTTTTTTGTTCTAGCATCTCTTTGCTCTACTGTGACCAAATACCAGAGAAAAACAAAACAATATAAAATAGAAACAATTACTTTGGCTTATGGTTTCAGAAGTTTCAGTGCATGATTGGCTGGCTCCTTACTTGGCAGGTTTGAACATCACAGCAAAAGGGTGTGGTGGAGGAAATTTGCTCATCTCATGGCACCCAGGAAGCAGGAAGAGTGAGAGTGAGAGATGAAGGACCTGGGGACTAGACATAGTCCCTATCATGCTCCCATGATCTGCTTCCTTCAACTAGGCCCCACCTCCTGTTTTGACCACCTCCCAATAATGCCATCTTATTATGATCTCATTGGTGGATCAATCCACTAAGGGAGTTAAAGTTCCTATGATTCAGTTGTCTTTCTAGACTCTACCTCTGAACATGACTACATTGGAGATTCAGCCTTCAAAACATGAGTTTGGGGGGGACAGAGAGTAAGAAGGTGGTGTTATTTAAACCATAAGACCATCCAAGATACTATATTGCATTTAGTCATCATATCTCCTTAGGACTTGGTTGGCTGTATTAGTTCTTGATCTTTCCATATTTTTGATGGCTTGATAATTTTAGAGTATGGTCAGATATTTTGTAGGGTATCCATTTACATAGATTTATCTGACATTTTTCTCATGATTAGACTGGAGGTATAGGTTTAAGGGAAATAACATAGAGGGAAAAGTGCCGTATTCACCACATTATATTAAGGTCACACACTACCAACCTAAAGAGAGAGGTGACTCCAACTCACATAGGCATGGTGACTGCTAGCAATCTCAGTCTTTCTAAACACAAACCATTAAGTCAAGGAGAGCTTGAGGTGAAGTATTTCAAGTCCTAGAAGAAAACAACCTCCAACACAAATTGATGTACCCCACAAAACTATCTTTCAACCTTTGACTTTCAGTCTAAGAATTGCTTTTTGAGTTAAATGTGTTTCTGTTATGCAAATTATTGTTGGATCTTATTTCTTGATCCATTCTGCAAGTCTGTTACCTTTGAATGGTAAATTGAGACCATTTACACTGATGGTTATATATACATATTGACTTATCCTTGTTATGTTATTTTCCTGTTGTTGGTTTCCTTTTGTTCCCTCTGTGTTTAATTACTTGCCTTGCCAGGTGGATTCATTCTGTTGGGGTTCGTGGAGTTGGAGTCTTTGTTATCTCCTTCCACAATGCCTTTCAGAATATTTTGGAGTGCTGATTTAGTGGTCATCAATTTCTTCAGGTATTTTTTGTCATGGAAGTATCTTATTTCTCTATCAATTTTGAAAGATAGTCTCCCACACCATAAGTCTGAGCTCAAGGAGAAAGCTCTGCTTACCATCTCCCTTTTCTACTCTGTGGTCTCTCTCCTCTCTCCATTTGGGCTCTAATTCTTGCTTCTTGCTGGATCTTGAAGACCCACTTCCCTTCTCTTTCTCTTCCTCACATCTCTTCCTCACATTTCTTTTCTTCACAATATAGATTCCATCTGGATTTCAAATATTGGAAAGACTTTTCCTGTGATGCTCAGAATTCCACTGTCTTCTGAGAAGGGCACTCTTCTTTATTTTAGAGGGAAAATTTTAGCTTTTTTCCATTTAATATCATGTTGGCCGTAGGTTTGTCATAAATGTCTTTTACAAGGTTGAGACAACATCCTTCTACACCTATTTTAATCTGGGATTTTGTCTTCAATGGATGTTGAGTTTTGTGAAAGACTTTTTCTGCATCAATTGAGACAATTATTGTCCTTGTTTCTGTTTAAGTTGTGTATTATATTTATTGATTTGTGTGTATTGAATCAACTTTCCCTTTCTGGGATGAGGCCTACTTGGTCATGATGTATGATCTTTTAATGATGTTTTACATTCTGTTTGCCAGCAACTTATTGAGGATTCTTTTGTCTCTGTTCATTAAAGAGACTGGTCTATAGCATTCTTTTTAAGTTGGATCCTTGTATGCTCTTGGAGTCAGGGTAATATTAGCTTGTAGGAATGAATTTGGAAGTACTCCCTTTCAACTTAATTAAGGTTTGAGGAGTATTTGCATTAGATCTTTCCTAAAGCTATTTTAAATTCAGCAGCAAATCCATTTAGTCCTGGGTTGTTTTATAGCTGGTAGATTTTTTTATTACTGCCTCAATTTCATTGCCTATTATTGTATTGATTGGAGTTTTTTATGTCTTCTTGGTTCATTTTTTTCTAATTTGTATGTGTCTAGGAATCTGTCTACTTCTTCAGGATTCTCCAATTTGCTGGAATACAATTTTTCATAGTAGTTACTAATGATGTTCTGGATTTTGGCACTGTCCATTCTGATGTCACTTTTTAAAATTTTTAATTGCATCAATACAGGTCTTTTTTCCTCCCTTTTGGTAACTTTGACTAGGTATTTGACTCTTTTGCTTACTTTTTCAGAAAACTAATTCTTCTATTCATTGATTCTTTGTATTATTTTTAATTTCAATTTCATTAATTTCTACTCTGATCTTATTAGAGTACAGGTTCTTGAGGTAGGTATTGATCTTCTGGATTTACACAGGAACCATTGTGATTTCATCCTTTTCCTTCTTAATTACTTGAATTTGAGTCTTTTTTTCCCTCTTTTTGTTAAGGTTGGCTAGGGGTTTATCATGTTTTTTAATCTTTCAAAGAATCAAGTGTTCAATTTGTTGATTTTTGAATTGTTTTCTTAGTCTCGGTTGCATTAATTTCTGCTCTGATCTTTGTAACTTCCTCATTTATATGAGCTTTGGTTTAATTTGTTCTTTCTTTTCTAAGAGTTTGAGGTTCAACATTAATTTGTTTATTTGAGCTTGTTCTGTTTTCCTGATGTGAGAATTCACTGCTATAAATTTCCCTTGTAGGACTGCTTTCATTGCCTCCCCTAAGTCCTGATATGTTGTATCAGCATTATCATTTAGTTGCTTAATTTCTTCTTTAATTTCCTCTGTGACCCATTGCTTGTGCAAGAGGGTGTTAATTTCCACAAGTTTATGTATTTTTTGTCGTTTCTTTTGCTGTTGACTTCCAATTTCATTGCACTATGGTCAGATAATATACCTGGGATAATTTCAATTCCTCTGCATTTACTTAAGCATGTTCTGTAGGTTAATATGTGGTCTATTTTGGAGACCATCCTACATGTAGCTGAGAAGAATGTGTATTATGATGTTGTAGGTTGGAACACTGTAGACATCTACTAAATTCATTTGTTCATAAGTTTGTTTTACTTCTGATATTTCTTTAATTTTTTGTCTAGCTGGTCTAATTGAGGGGTTGTATATTAAGGTCCTTCATTACAACTGTTTTAGCGCTCATTTGATTTTTCATGTCTGTTAATATTAGTTTTATGTAGTTGGGTGCACCAATATTTCATGCATATATATTTATGATGGTTGTCTTGTCTTGTTGGAGTCTTTCCTTACCAAGTATGTAGTGACCTTCTTTGTCTCTTTTGATCAGTCTTGACTTGAAGTTCACATTGTCTGCAAATAGAATAACTACTTCTGCTTTTTCTTTATTTTTTTGATATCCTGTCACATGGAGTATTGTTTTCCATCCTTTGATTTTTAGTTTATGAATTTCTTTTGTAGTTAAATGTGTTTCTTGAATGCAGCGTATTGTTGGATCTTGCTTCTTGATCTGTTCTTCCAGTCTGTTTCTTTTGATTGGTGAATTGAGGCCATTTACATAGATGGTTATAACTGATACATATTGGTTTATTTTTTTCATATTATTTTCCTATTGTTGGTTCCCTGTCTTTCTCCTATGTTTAACTACTTGCCCTTTCTTGTGGTTTCCTTCTATTGTTGTTCTTGTGCTTTTGGTCTTCATATTCTCTTTCTAATATATCCTTCAGGGCATTCTGAAGAGCTGGTTTAGTGGTCATGAATTTCCTCAGGTGTTCTTTGTCATAGAAGCATCTTATTTCTTCATCAATTTTGAAAGATTTTTTTTTTTTGCATTGGGTATCAAACCCATGACTACAGGCAGGCACTTGTGCCACTGAACTAAATCCCCAGTCCTGAAAGATAGTTTTGTGGGACACATCAATCTGAGTTGGAGGTTTTCTTTTAGGGCTTGAAATACTTCACTCCAAGCTATCCTTGATTTGAGGGTTTGTGTTGAGACGTCTGTTGTGATTCTGATAGGCTTTCCTTTACAGATGACTTGTTTCTTTTCTCTAACAGCTTTTATTATTTTGTTCTTCTGCTGAATTTCTGGAATCTTGGTTACTATATGCCTCAGTGTAGATTTATTTTGATTATGGCTGTATGGAGTTCTATATGCTTTATTTATTTGTATGTCAAATTCTTTACCCATGTTAGGAAGTTTTCTATCATTATTTCTGTGTAGTAGTTTTTTTTAATACCATTAGCATTGTCTCCAGCTTTCTCACTGACCCCAATCAATCTTATGTTAGTCTTCTTTGTTTCAACTTGCAGTTGTTGAATTGATTTTTTATTTTTAAGATGTCTTTCTTTTCATCGTCACTAGCCACAATCCTGGCTTCTAGATCTGATATTCTATTCTCGTTTCTGTTCCATCTTTTGTATACACTTTTGATGGAGATTTTAATCTCTTAGTTTTCTGTTTGGATTTGTTTCATGAATTCCATTTCTTCTCTATTTTGGACATTTATGTTTTCCATCATTTTCCTATGCTCTTCTATTTTTTTTGTCTGTATCCTCGCTAATATCTTACATTTTGATCATCATTTCTTTTTGTATCTAGGAGGTTATTTTTTTCTATAGTCTTTTCTATTTGTGTTTTCACTTCTGTTGCTCTTATTTCAGAAAGTTCTTGTGCTTGGCTTCTGATTTCCCTTATTTCATTGTACTCTGGGCTTGTCCTGGGTGGGCTAGGAGTCTGGGGTTGCATTTTGCTTCTGCATCTTGTCATTTTCTATTTTTCATTTTGTTTTATTTTCTGTGTTGATGCTTGCCAATTTCTTATGGTAGATAGTGTCTTGATTAATATTGAGGCTTCCTTAGCAGATGCCTGTTCTTCAGGAATGTCTTCTGAAGTTGGTTCTTTATGTCTATGTTAAGAACCTACCTTCCCAGTTTGTTAAGGATGAAAAGTTGCTATTTGAATCAAAATCTGGTCCTTTGGTACTGAACTATGGTACACAGTGTTATCATACAATGTAGAAAAAGTGATTATAACATGTGTGACATCTTTGCTAAAGTAGTTCAGTTAGCAAAAACAATAGCATCATGTACAGCCTAGCTATTAATAAACTGTGGTAACTGTTAACCTGATATTTTTAAGCATAGGAGCAAATTCTACATTTATATAACAAAATGTAACATATACTAGGAACTTGTACACAATGATTTTACCCTTAGTGGAGTGATTTTACTCTATTGGAGGGGGTTGGAACTTAAGAGGGATAATGTCTAAGATAGAGAGATGAATGAGGTCAACTACAGTAGCAGCAAGGTTGGAGGGCAAAGGATGATCACCCAAGTTCTGGGAAACTGGAGGACACAGAAGACAAAGGATGAAAGAGAAAGCAAAGGAGTACTGATGTGAACCAGAAAGAGAAGAGACAATATTTACTCACATGAAAATATCATAAAATCAAGAGATAGTTCAGCAAAGAGAAAGAAGGTGAATAGAACAAAACAAAAAGAAAGGTAAAGAACCTAAATAGTCAAAAAAGAAAGAAAAGGGAAAAAATCAAAACAAAAATAACCACAAAAAAAAAAAAAACCCAGCCAGACAGAAAAAGATTAACCAATCAGAAAAAAACAAAACAAAATACCCCAAGGTACTAGAATTCCTCTGGTGTTCACAGTTCTGTGGTAGTGTTCAAGTTGATTCCCAGAAATGTGCTGTGTATTTCAGCCAAATTTGTGGTGGGTATAGGGCTGATCTTGGCTTCTGGATGTAGGGGCTAGGACTGGTCTTGTGATGCTTGAGTTCTCCCAGAGCGCTTTGATATAGAATGGCAGCCCCACCTGCTTCTGTTCTGCATGTTTGCATGCTGAAGCCAACACTGGTTCATCTAGTTTACCAACTTTTAACTCTTCACTGGTACTTTGGACTTTTCTACACCACTGGTCCTTCCTAGGCCTGCATGTGTGCCTGAAATGGGGCCCATTCTCACTCATCACAGGTGGACCAGCCTGTGTGCCCCAAAAGGGGCCTAGCCTCACTGGTCACCAACTGGCATGTATGCCCATGTTGTCTACTCTGATATTTATGCTTTCCTTCCTTGTGTTAGGTTTAGATTTCAATTGGTCTTGTTTTGTTAGTATTTTGAGGCACCTCATGTTATTTATTTGAATTTGCTCTCTTTTCTAATATGAACATTTGCAGCAATAAACTTTCCTGTTAGCAGTGTTTTCATAGTGTCCCATAGATTCTGGTATGTTGTACTGATATTATCTTTGGACTTTAGGAATTGTTTCATTAATTTTTGATTTATTCACGACCCATTGAATGTTCAAGAGTGTGTTATTTAGTGGTTAGGTGTTTGTAAAATTTCTGTGGTACCATTGTACTATGATGCATGCATGAATGTATCCCCTGCTAATATGTGTGGGATAATTTCAATTTTTTTGCACATAGTTAAGCATGATTTTATAGACTAGAATGTGGTCTGTTTTGGAGAAGGTCCCATATGCTGCTTAGACAAATGTGTATTTTGTTGTTCAGTGAAACAATCTGTAGGTATAGATTAAGTCCATTTGTTTGAAGGTTTGGTTCAACTCTAGCATTGCTTTGTTGGTGTTTTGTTCAGTTGATCTATTTCTAATAGTGGGATACTGAGGTCCCCTATTCTAACTATGTTTAGCTGATCTTTTATGTTCAGTAGTACTTGTTTTATGAAGTTGGGTGCACTGGTGTTTGGTGCATATGTGTTAACTATTGTTTTGTCTTCCTGTGGAATCGTTCTTTTAATCATGATATCATGCTTTCTTTACTTTCTATAATCAGTTTTGTCTTGAAGTTCCCTTTGTCTTAAAATAGAATGTGTACTCCTTCTTGTTTTCAGGTTCCTATTGCATAGAATACTGTTTTCCAGCCTTTGGTTTTTTAGTCTGTGGATTTCTTTTTTGATTAAAATGTGCTTCTTGTATACAGCATATTGTTGGGTTTTGTTTCTTTATCCATTTTCCAATCTGTGTCTTTTGATTGGCAATTGAGAATATTCGCATTCAGAGTTATTACTGAAAGGTATTGACTTATTCCTGCCATTGCATTATTTTCCTATTGTTGATTTCCTTTTTTTCTCTTCTGCTTAACTGATCAACCTGCATGATCTATTCTTTCTATTAGTCCTTTTGTCATTGTTAATTTCATTGTTTCTTTTATGATATCCTTCAGAGTTTTTTTGCAGTGCTGGTTTAGCATTCATGGATTTCTTAAAATGTTCTTTGTAATGGAATGTCCTTATTTCTCCATTAATTAAAAAAAAAAACCTTAGTTTTGCAGGCTATATTAATCTGGTTGGAAGTTGTTTTCTTTTAGGGCATGAATCACTTCACTCCAATTTCTTCTGGCCTTTACAATTTATGTTGAAAATCTGTTGAATCCTAAGGGGTTAAATTTAATAAATGATTTACTTGCTATTCTCTGATAGCTTTTGAGGTTCTGTCTTTGTGTCAGACTTCTGGAATTTTGACTATGATGTAGGTGGAGACTTATGGTTTGTGCATGGATATTTCCCCAAAGTCTCATGTGATCATAGGGGCAGTCTTTTCAGTGGTGGCTGAATCTAGAGTTTGTGATTGGTTTGTTGTCTAGTGCTGAGGTTGGGGGTATGAGTGCTACAGCCATCCTAGGTTGAGTAGCTTGCACACAATGTAAGAGAGGAAAAGAGTCTTGCTCCTCCCTTTTGCTCTTGTTGCTTTTGCTGTCTTCTGCCACCACGAACTATTGCCCCTCTGCATGTGCCACCCTGCCTTGGAGTCCACAGATTATGAACTGAAACCTCTACAAACTGAGCTAAATAAACCTTTCCCTCTTTAAATTTGAGTGTTGGATATTTTGTCTCAGCAATGAGAGAAAAGTAAGTAAGACAGGGCCCTTGTGTTTTATGGTAGTTATTTGGTGCTCTGTAAGCCTAACCTGTGTACTGAGTTCTTTTCCCATACTTAGAAAGTTTTCTGCTCTGATTTATGTAACTATAACTTTTTATTCTATGTGTGCCATCCTCAAGTTTTTCTCCAACTCCAGTTAGCCTTAGGTTAGCCTTTTGGTACCATTTTATGGTTGTTGCAATGAATTTTCCTGGCTTTCTTATTTTCAGGTTTTTAAAAAGTATATTATGATGTGATTACATTTTATCCTTGATTTCTGAGATCTTTATTTCACATTGGTCATTTCTGCTGTTTATGTATTCAATAAAATTTTTTATCTGTGAGACTTCTGTTTGGCACCTTTTCACAGAGTCTATTTCTTTTGTAAGTTTGTCATTCATGTTATGAACAGTTTTGTTCATCCTTTCTAAATTGTGTTTGCTTCTTCAATAACCACATTGGTTAGTTTGTTTGTTAGTTCCATTATTTTTTGGATTATTTCATATTTGAGCTTGCTGAGTTTCTTTGCTGCCTCTTTATCTCATGCATCTCAGTTTCTCTCCATTAGTGCTCCTTGGACCTGCTTTGGGAGATTTAGGAGTGTCTGGAGGCATGGTGTTGCCATGTTTTCTCATGTTCCTAGTTTTGTGTGCCTGTGTGTGTGTGTGTGTCTGTGTGTGTTGATGTTGAGGTCAAATAGAGTGAAGAGAATTTGTTTTTGATATGAAGATCTCTTTGGTTTGGTTTAGTGTTCCAGTGATGTGTCTGTGACTTTATTTGTCAAGATGTATTATTTAGTTTTTCAAAGGATTCAATTTAATTTAGTTGGGTCCTATCACCATGTTGTAAGGACACAGTAGTTATAGCAGCATCAACTTGTCTTTACTCAGTTGTCCTTTAATCAGTGCCCTTTATAGTCTATATTATACTGTTCTTGGCAGCTATTCCGTGATATGGAGGGAGAAGAGAAAGAAAAAGAAAAGGAAAATAATGGAAGAAAGTCACTAGGAGGCAAGAGAGATGAGAGAAGTATTAATAACTAAAAAATAGATAAGGGTCAAATTCTGTTGGAGGTATTTTATAGTTGGAGTAAAGGGTTAGTGTCATGGGGGTTTAAGAGAATATTCATGGGGGAGTGAGGAGGGATGCAAGGGGAAGAAGATGTAATTAGAGATTGATAGAAGCTGTGAGGTTGTTGAAAGATGTTAATATATTTGTGGGTAGTTTTGTTCGAATCCTATAAAAACAATCCTTTTAAGAGTTACCATGACATGACCATGAATGTTATCATTCAAATTAAAGCACTGGTCTATTCCTATTCTCTTTTCAACATATACAGGCACATGTTATATATATGTTGCATGAAAGGTGCAGAAGAAGTGAGGGAGGACAGTGGAATAGGTAAAATAAGAAATAGTGAAGAGAATAGAATAGGGAGGAAAGCAGGTTAGAAAAGAGAAAACAGGAAGACCAGTATGGAGTAGAATAAAGAGGAAATACTTTAAAAATAAAATAGTTAAAAGTAAAAAAAAATATTGACAGAGGAGCAAGAATTGAAGAAAAGAAAAAAATAAAAAAAAATACATTGTAAAAGTGTCATTGTATCACCTCTCCCTTCATGGCTCACCTGTTGTATTCTGCCCAAACGTTTTTTTGCATTCTGTGATATAGAGTGCCCTGGGGAATTCCTTGGTATTCCCACAGGAATAGTCTATGTAACAACAATTAACCACTTAGAACAGGAACCAAGTGTTAATAAAGGCTTCCTTTTCATCCCTCACAGTGTATGAGTTTCTTCAACATTTTCATGGGATTATGTATCCAGGCTCTCCTATCAGTCATTAACTCAGTAGTATGTCCTTATATTTGGTCTCTCTCATTCCATCTTGTAGGGAAAACTGTCTTGCAAACCTTCTTGTAGTGAGCCATTGTTTAATTATTCAGTGGCCCTCATCAGGTGCTGAGGCTGTGTTCCAGATTGTAGCATGTTGGTCACTCATCACTGTGGCTTGAGAGTGCTTGCTGAAATTGGTGGACTTCCCAATAAAGGTGGAGTAAGATAAGAGTGCACACAACTTTTCCAAAGAACTCTCCTTGCTTTTGAAACAGAGTTTTCTATTTTGATTAACGTCTTATAAAACAGTAGCTTAACAAAGGGTAGGAGGTTTGGTGAATTAATATTGCTGCTGCCTGCTAGTCATCCACTGCTCCATAAGTAACCCCTAATAAACTTACTTACTTGCCAAATTAGACTTGTCCAAGTCATTGTTTAGACTTCCAGAACTCTCTTAATACAGAGGCAGACGTCTTTCACATGTCATCAGAAAATTAATGGATGTCTTTATTTATCTGTTTATGCAAACCCCCAAATAAGCTATTTGCACCTAATTCGTTTTATTAAGGTCTAGTTTTGTGGACATTTAAAACTAATAAAAACAAAATCATATTAATAAAATGATTTAATATATGTAATTAAAATTTTCTTAATTTTTGATGAATTAAGAAAAAATCAGAAATGTTTGCCATTTTCTTTCAGCTGTTACATGTAATATTTTCAAAAGCATCAAGTGTTCTGTGCAGATTCAGTATCAAAAAAGTCCTCTTCCAACCAGATTATAATTCCTACAGAGAACTGTAGAGCTGATTTTCTATGAAAATGTGAACCCTCATTCCCCTTCTCTTGCACATGGGTCAAACTTGATGACTTCTAAAGAAAAGAATCATACACGTGTAACTCTTATGACACTATATTTTAAAAGGAAGTACAACTCTAGTTTGGTCTCTCTCTCTCTCTTTCTCTCTCTCTCTGCTTATCTTGCAGTCCAGTCATTATGTTATATGGAAGCAGCCCTGGACATATGAAAAGGTTGTGGTCTTTTTATTGATTTCCATTTTTAATGTAGTCTCATGAGTCCCAGATCATCACTTCCATTTAATCCTATTCTTTAGAAGCAAGTCACCAACTTTGGTCCATATTCAAGAATGAGAACTAGATTTTTCATTTTCATGTTAGCTATTTCAAGGAATTTATGTTTCAAAACTAGCCCAGTGTACAGAAGAATAACAACTTCCCCATCTTCTCATATAGCCATGATACTGTTTGTCAGATGAATTATTTAATCCATGATACTTGAACTTATTTTCTAGAGTAACACTGCCTATTAGAACTTCCTGTGACAATAGAAATGTTTTATATGTTGTTTGATACCTAGATGGATATTGGGCATTAAAATATGATTAATGAGAATGAATGATTGCATATACATTTTT
This sequence comes from Cuniculus paca, assembly GCA_004365215.1. NCBI lineage: Eukaryota > Metazoa > Chordata > Mammalia > Rodentia > Cuniculidae > Cuniculus > Cuniculus paca. The sequence goes on along the minus strand of RJWT010000220.1, from coordinate 16,622 downwards.
TCATTTAATCTAAATCTCAGCAGGCACATGTGAACAGTGCTTACTCTATTGGGCAGTTGAGTTCTAGAACAATAAAGGATGGAGTTGAGATTCCACCAGTGGTATAAGCATTGGATTGGCTTTCTAGTAAAATGCTATGGCATTCCAATTACAGGTAAAATGCTTCCAGGCCTGACTGCATTCAAAAGTACAAATGGAGATGATTTGGCTGAGGATGTCCGAGAGAGAAGAAACTTCCTGATGTGTGGGTGTGGAAAAGCAGAATAATCACTGGTGAGACGTGTCAGGACAACTCCTCTGGTGGGCAAGATGCTAGAATTGTTTAGACATGCAGATCTTTGCTCAACACCCTATCGCTTGACACAGAGACTCTAGCCAACTGCTTTTGGCTCAAAGAATCAAGAATCTGCAACACTAGATCTCAGAGGATGATGACTTCGGAAATTCCTGTGTGTGCCTGTCTCTCTTACCTGCTGCTCCTGGCCTTTACCCTCCCTACCCGTATCCTTCCTGTTCCTTAGCTTGAAACTTGTGATTTTGGAGTGTGTAGTCACAGTGTTGAAAACATCTTGGCTATCCCATCAAAATAATGAGCAATCATCATCCAAAAGGATTTTTTTTATTATGACCTACTGTGCATAGGGCTTTATATAGACATTATAAGAAGAATCAATCTCCACCCTTGGAATGCTACCATCTAGCTGGTGAGGTTTCATAGACCAGTTAACATTTATGGAGTGTTTGCCATGTGCCAAATACAGGGCTATAATTTTGATGAATATGATCTCATTTGATCCTTTTTAAATCCTATGATATGGATACTTTTTAATGCATGTTTTACAAAGGTGTGAGGGATTATTTTATCTCCATTTTGTAACTAAGAAAACAGGCTCAGTGAGGTAAAATATCTTACTCAAAGTAAAATATCTATGGCGTGACTTGGGATTTGAATCAAGGATTGTTATGGAGTGTTTGCCATGTGCCAAATACAGGGCTATAATTTTGATGAATATGATCTCATTTGATCCTTTTTAAATCCTATGATATGGATACTTTTTAATGCATGTTTTACAACATGCATTCTTATTTAAAAAATAAGAATCTAGAAAGTACTTCAAAAATGAGTAAAATATACCACTCCAGCATCAGTGAAAAGATTAAAGAAAAATTCTACAAACCACTATGCTGTAAGAAATTGCTAATATGTTGAAAGTAATAATGGAATTTAAAAATAAGATGCCAAACTACTTGAGCTGTCAGCTTCTGGGAAATAGTGTATTACCACTGATTGTAATCCTTAAGGTTGATGAGGAAAAGAATGAAGTGACAAGTTTGTTCAACTTTGCTAATTTCAAAAGCTGAGGCTTGTCTTTGGGATGTGTCTGAGAATCAAGATCAGTGTGACCAACGTGCTGCTTTGGATGGCAGACTACACAGCTTAAATGAAACACTCTTACTTTGTGTTACCATGTGATGGGAGCTGAAGGTGGGAGTGGGATCAAGGTCAAGGAATCTGGAGTCAGGCCATCCTACCAACTGCTTAGTAGCCGTGTGGTCTTGGACAAGCTACTCCCCAAACTTAGTTTCCTCCCTGAAAAGTGAAAATAATAACACCCATCTCAGATTTGTGATATTCAAAAATAGATAGTTGATAATGAGATAATAGAACATGATTTAGATCATTAGATAAAATTACTTAAATTAGATAATAATTAACGAACTGATTTTAGACAGAAAATCAGATAATGCATGTAAGTGCTCAGTAAATAGGGATGATTGTACTTATGCTGATGAAGAAGAAGGAAGGAGGGGAGGAAGAGGAGGAGGATGAAAAGAAGGAGGAGATAGAAAGGTTGGAGTATGAGCAGCAACTCTTGCCACCTAGGAACTGAGAAAGTTCTTGCTTTAGTACATCATAAATTCTTTGTGGGAAAGAAGAACAACTTATGATGAATTTACTCCCTGGTTAACCCATAAAGTTAAAAATATCATGTTGAAATGCATTTAGTGCACCTAACTTACAGATCTTCCTGCTCAGATACACAGTGCCCTGTAGAATTTTGTCTGTTTCCCCTTGTGACTGTGTAGTTGACCTGTGGCTCATTGCTGGTGCCCAGAATTGTAAGAGTCTATAGGACAGTAAATGATCAAAATTCAAAGTTTGAAATTTGGTTTCTACTGAATGCTTTTACACCATGAGTAAAGTTGAAAAACAGTAAATTGAACTAATCACAAATGGGGATCCAACTGTACTTCCTTAGTAGTGTTCTAGATTTGTCCTTGCTGCTGCCCTAGGGCCTGGCATTGGAGGGGGGACCTTCCCCATGAAATCATGTTGTTTACTGTTTCTATGGTTTACTCTTGGTCTCCTCCACGAGAGCAGTACTCCTGTCTGTCTTATTCACTAACTACTGAATCATTGGGTTCAAATGGAATTTGTTCAATAAATGAGTGAAGGAATTGGATCCTTTCCACATTAGAAACATGAGGGCATGCTTTAACATGGTAGCCACTTTGTTTGCCATCATTATGTTGGGGATTGGTCTGAACCGTTTATCTTTCTTTTTTAGGATTTAATTTACTTCATGTTATTTGCACTTTGTAGGCTCATCCAGTTCTGAATCACATTCACCAGTCACTTTATTCTAAGAGTGACTGACAAATATATGTGTGAGTTCAACAGCTCCATTTTGGGAGGGGGTGGTATTGGGAATCAAACTCAGAGCTTCGTGCTTGCCAGAAAAGCACTGCATCCACTGAGCTACATCCCTGGCCCATAGACTCCATTTTTTTTCTGTACATACAGAGCATTCCAATTCTTTCTTTGTATCCTGAAAAACTCTTCTCTTATAAAAGTCAGCTAATTGATTAATTAACATATTCACTATCAAATAGTGTTTGAGCATCTACAGGGTTAAGTGAGGGGCCTAGATGTTCAGCTGTGGATAAAGCAGATGATACAAAATTAAGAGGGGGAGTCAGTGACAAACAAATTTCCAAGTGCTCCTATACATACTGGCCATGAGGGAATCTTGTGAGGCTGAGTTTTATTGCTCAAGTGTTTTCTTGAAAGGGACCTTATTTAAGGAGGTGGTACCCAGAGCAAGTCAGCTCTTCAGTGAAGATTCTGAGCAAGACACAAGAATTCGGTTGAACAAGTCAACTACTACAGTTAGAAAGGGTCAATTTCAGGACTCCTGGTGCCTTCCTAATTGGTTTTATTTTAAGAGTTGGAGTCTTAATAGAGGCTTAGTGTCTAAACACAGGTGATGACTGAGGTAGGAGCCATGGAAATTCAGGTCTCAACACCTGTGCTCTACTTAGTAAACTCAAAACCAAGGTCATTAAGCCCATGTCTTAGATTTCTGCTACTTTAACAAATCCTTGAGATAAATCAACTTATAAAGAGGAAAGATTTATTTTTCCTCCTAGTTTTGGAGGTTTGGTCCATATTTGATTGTCTCCATGGCTATCAGACCAATGCCAAGGTAGCACATCATGGCAGGATTGTGCAGTAGAGAAAGCTGTTCTCCTCATGGTACTCAGAAAGTGATACTGAGAAAGGAAGGGCAGGGTCCCTATATCCTTTCCAAGGGCTCACTCCCATATGACCAGGAAACTTGCAACTAGGCCTTAGCTCCTAAATGTTCCACCTCTACCAATACATGTGGGCCTTTGGGTGACACTTATCCTAACCATGGCAACCACATAAATTAGCATAGGTGATATTACTCAATTTTTAAAATAAAATTATTTTGGAATAATTTTAGATTTACCAAAAAGTTGCAAAGATAGCACAGTTTTGTATACTCTTTACCCAATTATTTGTAATATTAACATCTTACAATTACTGCATTATATTTATCAAAACTAGGAAATTAGTAGTAGTACTTTACTATTAATTAAACTCTAGACTCTATTCAGATTTTACTGTTATGCCACTAATGACATTTCTCCATTCTAGAACCAGATATTACAGTTACTTGTTATTTATTTTGGGGACAAATAATTGCTAATTAGGAAGAATTGCTTTCAGCCTTTGCTTGCCAGCTACTGCCATCAGAAGGCTTGCTTCCTGCAGGCAGCCAGCATGGGCAGGGGGACTCAGAAAGATCCAGCTCTGCTTGTTAGCTGCCACCATTGGGAGTTTTACTTCCTTTGGGCTGCCTGTGCAAGCAAGGACATGCAGTCAGGTAAGCTCTGTGCACCCACAGGACACCATTGGAGACCCTTGTTTCCTTTGGGCAGCCATCACCTACCAGGATAATCAGACAAACACATCCCTATGTGCCTATCACCACTGCAGGAGTCCCAGTGTAGACACACAGGTTGAGAGAAGAAGCAGCCCCATAACCATGCACCCCTGGCTATTGGGAAAACCCCAGTGTAGCTGCACAGATCTGGAGGAGCCTGTCCCATGCCCTGCTACCTCCTTGGGAACCTGAGGTCAGAGAAACCCAGGTGCCTGTCCCATTTCCCTACACTGTGGAGGGGCAGCCAATGTGGGAACTGCCTGGGACCCCACAACTGGCTTGTTGGGAGGAACCCAGGAAAATGTCAAGATGAAGGAGCAAAAGCAATCTCATATCTTCAGCCCACATAGAACAAGTCTGGGAGATATAGTCATGGAAGAAACTGGAAGTCACACTCCTGAAATATCTGAGAGAATAGTAATTGAAGTAAAGAAACAACTTCACAAGACTGTAAAAGTAATCAGATCAGAAATAATGTCTCAGGTAAAAGAAAAAAAATCAGAAACATAATGAAAGAATTGCTGAGCATATCTAAGGAAGACAGATAAAAAAGAGGAGCATAAGAATATTCTGGAAACCTTGAATGAACAATATAGAAAGGAATTACAATGCATGAAACATATTTAAAGAGATATTCAGGAAATTAAAAAGTTGATTGAAAATTGGCAAAGCTGCTTGAAAGAGACTGAAGATAGACTTTCAGACCTTGAAGACAGGATTGTAGCTAGTGAACATGAAAGGGAAGATCTCTTAAAAATAACAAGGAACCAGGAAATAACAATTCAATGGCTGTAAGACGATGCAAAGAAAAATAATTTAAGAGTGATAGGTATCAGTGAAGAAGCAGGGGTCAACACAAATGAAACAAAAAGGCTATTTACAGAAGTAATAGCAGAAAACTTCTCAAACATGGGTAAAGGATCTGGCATACAGATAAGTGAGCATATAAAACTTCAACTAGCCATAACCAAAGTAAATCTACACCCAGACATATAATAATCAAGATCCCAGAAATTCAGCACAAGAACAGAATACTAAAAGCTGTTAGAGAAAAGAAACAAATCACCTATAAAGAAAAACCCATCAGAATCACAGCAGACTTGTCAACACAAACCCAACAAGTCAAGAAGAGTTTGGAGTAAAGTGTTTCAAATTCTGAAAGAAAACACCTTCCAACCCAGATCGATGTACCCCGCAAAACTATCTTTTAAAATTGATGGAAAAATAAGATACTTTCACGATAAAGAACAAATGAAGGAATACATGACCACCAAATGAACCATATGGAGAGTGCTAAAGAATATTCTCGAGAGTGGTAAAGATGACCATGGTTCCAGGAACAGCAGCAGAGGAGAATCACCAAACAGGACAGGCAATTGAATGAAGGGGAAAAGTGGAGGGCCAACAGCAAGAGGATAGCATGGCAGAGATGAACCAATGTATGCCCGTTGTAACCGTTAATGTGGATGGCCTCAATTTACCAGTAATAAGAAATACAGGGAGAGTGGATCAAGAAACAAGATCCATCAATATACTGTATACAAGAAACACATTTAACTCAAAAGGAAATTCATAGACTGAAAATCAAAGGAGAGAAAACAATTGTTCCTTGCAACAGGAGACCAGAAAAAAGCAAGGGTAACTTTCCCATCAACCACAGAATGGGTATGAAAGATACGGTATTTTCATACAATGGAAAACTATTCAGTTATAAAGTAGAATAATCTCAAGGTTTTTGTAGGTAAATGGATGCAGCTGGAGATTGTATACATGGTGAAATGGTTTGAACTCAGACAGGTGAACCCTAGCATAAAAAACAGAAGGAGTTAGTAGGATCCAAAAAGCACAATAGATATTATGAAAGTGATGGGGAGGAAACACCCAGGAGGGGAAAGTGGTAACAATTGTTAATTTATTACTGTCTTGTCTTGAACTCTTTTATTATTTTCATAATTTTGTTAAGTTCAGTTTTATTCTGTCTTGTTTTGTTAGATTTTACTGTGTCTGATGGTATGGCTACCTATTTTGAAGATAATGGGATGTATTAGGGTAATCATTGTTGGTTTCCTATTATATTGTTTTGAAGTCCTATAATGCTTTCATTCTTTTGTTTAATTGGTTTTATTCTGTTTTGTTTTGTTTGATTTTATTATGTGTGATAGCATGGATGGCTATTTTGAAGAAAATGAGATATTATAGTAGCCATTACTCATTTGCCTTATCTTGTTTTGAAATTCTGTAATGCTTTCATTCTTTTGTTTTGATTGGGCTTAAGTCTGTTTTCTATTATTTGATTTCATTGTGTGTGAAGGTATGGACAGCTATTTTGAAGAACACAAGAGCCATTATGATAGCCAACGTTGATTTCCTATTGTCTTGTTTTGAAGTCCTGTGTTACTTGCATTGTTATGTTCTGATTTGCTTTGTTCTGTTTTGCTTTGCTCTGTTTTGTTTTATTCTCTTTAAAATAAAAAAAATTAAAAATTAAAAAAACAAAGAATTGCTTTCTATGAAAAACTCCACCAGCACTAAAGATTAAATTTTGGAATTGCTTTGTCTCCATGCAAATATGCATGAAAAAATCTACCAAAATATAATAACTAATTTAGAATTTGTTTAATATTCATGAGAACCTATGCTTGTCAAAATAATCCACAATATTTAACAGAGTGACTGGTACAGACAGGAAAATTATTTAGAAGAATTAAAAGTATGAACTATTTAAATAGCAGTCAGCTAAAGAATTTAAAGTACATGCAAATATAGAAATAAAATATTCTAGTACAAAGAAGCATGTTTGTTTTCTAAAATATGCATTTAAAACACAATAATTGCCCTTTGAAAACTATTTTTGAAAATAAATATTTAAAAGAGTAAAATTTCAATTTCTGCTGCATGAGCCTGTCTCTTTGGTAGATTCCCAAACATCATGTACAATTAAGATTGCTTGAAAAGACATTTTGCACTTAATAGTCTGAGATTTTCTCAGCTAATTTTGTCCAAGAATTCATTTTATAACTAAATCACTACTCTCTGAAAGAGAAATGTTAATAAGTTCCAGACCTCTGTATGGAGTTACAGTACTATAATGCAACTGTACTGAGTTACAGTTAATTGTGTAATCATCCATGAATATGTCATGTTTGTACACTTCAGCAAAGTTATTTGTTTATTATTTGTTTGTTTACATTTTCAATGTTGGGGGATTGAACCCAGGCCTCATGCATTCTAGGCAAGTGCCTTACAATTGAGCTACATTCCTAGCCTCCCATCATCTGCTTTATATTTCAGATATAGTTTGGATCTTGAATGTCCCCCTAAAGAGTCCTGTGTTGAAGCTTGGTCAGCAGCCCCTGACACTATTGGGAAGGGGTAGAACTTTTAGGAGGTAGGGCCTAGTGGAAGGAAATTATGTCGTAGGGGCCTTTAAAGCAGATTTATGGAGTCTAGCCCCTTTTTTTCTGTTTTTGCTTTCCAGTCATCATGAGGTAAACAATTTGCAGCACCACGTGCTCTCCACCAAGACTGCCTGCATTGTCACAGCCTCAAAGGTGGGGCCATGTAACAATGGTTGGAAGCCTCTATCCCATGAATGCAAATAAAACCTTCCTTCTTATAAGTTGATTATCTTGGGCCTTTTGTCACAGTGATGAAAAGCTAACTGACATAATCTGTAAGTTGGTCCTGCATGGAAAGGCCATCTCTCTCATCTTGACATTTCTTTTGGTAGTGACAATTATTTCCAAACTACACTGCAATTATTTTCCATTCTGTACTTGGCCCTGAGATTGACTATTGAATTAACATGGGATGTTTTAAAGTATAAGAAGAGGTGCACTTGATATTTTTAAGGGTGTTGGATGTGATGTGCTCTTACTTCCACTGTAGCCATAGAGTGACCTGGATCTATTTAGTGTTTCTCAAAGCAAGGAGAATGTTTCTCAAGGATAGAGAGTGGAGTTGAGAGTTGAGCACATGAGTGTTGAAGTTAAGTGAAGTTGCACATCAGAGCTTTTCTACTTATGAGTGGTATGGCCGTGAACAAAACTACTTAACCTTTCTGAATCTCAATTTACTACTTTCTAAGATGAAGAAAGTAATTATTCCTTTAGGTTATTGGGAGAATCAAAAAATTTTTAAGCATGTAATGCAGTGTCAGGAATGTAGTTAGCACTTTATAAATGTTAATTATTATTATTGTTATTAGTGGTGGAATTATTATTATTGTTATTAGTGGTGGAATGTTAATAGGCCTTCCTAGGAAGCAAGTTTTGGAAGCTGTGGATTCCAGGAAGTTAGGAAAGTTTCTGTAGTGTAGTATTTCTCATGGCAGTTTACATTTAAAATCTCTAGCAAGAGGGTGCATTTTGTGGAATTTAAAAACTCATTTGATCAAAAGATCCACTTTCAATATGTGATTAGTTTCCTACTGCTGCTATAACAAATTATATTACTCTACTCTTATCCCCAGGAGGGTACATTCTGAGGCTCCCAGTGGTTGTCTGAAAAGTTAAATAGTCCTAAGCCCTGTATACACTGATTTTCCCTATACACACCTACCTGTGATAGGGTTTAACTTACAAATTAGGCACCCTAAGTAGTTAATAACAATGACTATTAAATAGAACAATTACAACAATATATGATTAAAGTTATCTAACTGGATGTTTTATTTCTGGATTTTTCTAATTTAATATTTTTTGTACTATAGTTCTTATAGGTAACTATAGATAAGGGATGAGTGTATCACAAACTCAATGGCTCAAAAAACTCCATGAATGTATTTTTGTATAGTTCTAGAGGACAAAAGTCTGCAATGACTAGACTACATCAAGGTTCTGACAAGGCTGTATATCTGGGAGAGGTTTTAGGGGAAACTCTATTTCATTTTTTCCTGCATTTCTTGGCTTCTGGTCTCTTTCATCTCAAAACCCAGCAATGCAGCATCTTCTCCTCCTGCCACTCTTTTGCCCACACTCCCTTCACTGACACTGGCATTCTGCCTCCCTTGAATAAAGATCTCTGTGATTAGATTAGCCCCCAGCTCCTCATAATCCCAATATCCCAGCTGTGAGGTTAATCATATCAGCACATTGTTTTCATGTAAAGTAACATATTCACAGGTTCTGGGGATTAGGACATGGACATTCTTAGTGGGTAGGGGGCTATGGCTTTATTCTAACACCCTGCTTAAAAGATATAAGTTCTTCAGAAACAAGTTAAAGAAAATCTTGGCCTTTTTTACTCAATGCTCTAGGGGATTGGAGAGAAGAAGGAAGGGAAAGATTAATGTAATTTGGTCATATCATTCAAATATTTACTAGGCCACGTGGCAGGATTCTATGGAAGGCAAAGGAGTTAATATGGTAGCCTTTCAAAGGTGTGTGGCAGTGGTAGAAGAATTTCAGGAATTTTTCCAGGCTGTCAAATTTCTTTCCATTTGTCCTGCTAGGACTACATATGGGTCCATTCCAAGCACAAAGCCAGAGTACAGGACATCCAGAGTATAGAAATCAATTGTTCTCAAAAGTGAGTGTGTACCAGAAACTCCCAGGGCTTGGTAGGCCAAATTCAGAATCTCTGATTCCATGGTCTGCACTGGTGCCCATGACAGCTCACAATTTAACAAGTTCCCAGATAGTTCTGTGCTGTGACCTGGAATAATATTTTGAAAGCCACCAAAGGGGATCAAATAGTTCAACTCCAGAGCACAGAGCTGGACAGAGAAGGATGAAGAGTGAATTTGGAGGGGAAAACAAGAGTATCTTGTGCAATAGACAATAACTGAACTAAAAGCATTTGTCTTTAGTGTAGTGGGAGTGTGAGGAACTTGGAAGAGGTGAGGACAGTTTCACAGAAAAGGTGAAATTTCACCAGAGGGATTCTAAACATTTGACAAGGAGGTAGGAGGGGGCAGGATGTGGCATCCGGGGGTAAGAACTGTTTTGACTGGGTACATTGGAGGCCCCTTTCAGGAGATTTGTCTAAGAATAGCTAGCCTGCTCAGTGAAAAAATAAATTTTTAGGGGCAGTTGAAAAAACAGTTACAATACTTTCCCCTCATTCCCAGTTTCTGTTTCTGTGATTTTAGTTACCCATAATTTCAGCTACCTGAGGTCTTACTTACCAACAACCAATTGTGATCTGAAAATACTAAATGAAAAATAATAGAAATAAACAATTCCTGAGTTTAAAATTAGGTGCCATTCTGAGCAACATGTTGAAATCTTGTACCAACCTGAGATGTGAGTCATCCCTGTATTCAGTGGATTCACTGTGTATTCAGTACTTGTCATTAGCTTCTTTGTAGCTGTATGGTTGCCAGATTGACTGTCACAGTATTGCAGTGTGTATGTTCAAGGAAAACTTATGTGGTGCTTTTAGGGTGTGTCACCATGCCTATGTCATTTACCTCATTTCATCTCATCACTGTCACAATGTATCATCTGATAGTATCACAAGAAGTGTATCACACAATAAAATATTTTGAGTTGAAGAGAGATCAGATTCACACAACTTTTACTATAAAAAATTGTGATAATGGTTTCTTTTTACTGTTTATTATTGTTAGTCTTTTATATACCTAATTTAGAAGTTAAGCTTTGTTTATAGTTATGTGTGTATAGGAAAATATATCACATATTTAGGATTTGGTGCTGTCCTCACTTTTAGGCAGCCACCAGAGGTCTTGGTTTTAAATGATATAACCTGTGGTAAATGGGGACTACTGTAATTGTGTAAGAGGGAGACAGAAAGATAGGTCACAATATCTGGGATTTGTGAGGGTGGCACAAGAGAGCCAGTGCAAGTTCTTGAGTAAGAGAATAATGTCACAAAATGCCAGGAGAATTAGAAGGGGAAGGAAAAGAAGTCTGACCTGGTGGAACCAGTTAAGAAATTTGTTAAAATAAGTACCTCTAGTAAAACAAAGAAAAACAAAACAAAGCAAAACAAAACAAGCTCCATTCAATTTGAGGAAAAGAGGCTAGGGTTCCAGTTGAGGTTTTGTTTATGAACTAACTACATGAGGTTGGTGCAACTGTTGGTCCATTCCAAGAGAGGTTTCACTTTGTTGTAAGAGTGAGTTGGTTACCTGGAGAGGAAATAGTAAATAGGAGTGATATTTCAAATGCTAACCACAGTAACACCTGTATTTATGTCTGACAACTAGGACATCACCTTGTAGGTCTTCAGTAGGAGCAAACTAATCCTTGCTGGTGCTGACTTGTTCATGCAAGGATTCTGGCCCATATTTTGGGTAGATGAAATACACCATTAATTTTTAAAAAAGAAAAAAGTGTTATGCTGCTGAAGTTAATTTTCTTACCTTTCAATGTGTTGAAGTTAATGTGTTTATCTTGATTTTTTAAAAAATGCTGCTCTAAATGACAACAAGCATTGAAGACTGTGTCCACTGTTGTAGGCCAACATAATGGAAAAATTACTGAACTGTCTGTACTTCCCCACGCCCTTGCTTGTGAGATAAGCCCCCTTGAGAATGTAACTTAGTTCTGTATTCCCAGGCCTGTTCAGGCCTGTTCAGTACAATGTGCCCCAGCAGGTATGCCAACCAGGATGTTGCAGATGTATTTTTAACTGTAACCATTGACAACACAGATGTGGTTTTTGTGCTTAAATACTCTGTCCCCTCTTTGCTCAGTGCTGCACAGTAGTTCCCTGCATGGATTCTGCTGTTCGGTCACCAACTGGCTAATAAAAGCTCCTAAATTGTGATTGGCACCATCTCTGGCTCCTTAGTTTTATTGTGAACCTGGCACATTTGGGTGTGCATCTGGGATTCCAAATTACTGGGCCAAAAAGGAGCCAAGAGACTCCTGAGGTCCTCTACTCACTAGAGGACTCCCTGAGATGTTCCTTGACCTCAATGAGATAATTGGACCCCAGATATAAATTTCCTGGACTATTGGAAATGAGCCATCTGGTCTCCTTACTGGTAAGGTCTGTTTTGTTTCTGGTACAGGGCGGCCCTTGGGAGTCTTTGGAGGAGTTGGACGCAGCACTAATCCCCAAGACTCAACCCTGGGACATGATGCCCTGCAGCCTATGCTTACTGGTTTCATTTTGTCTGTGTGTCTGTCCGTTTACTTGTCTCATTATGAGTCAGATTGCTTCTGCTTCCATGTTGCCCTTGCAATGTATTTTAAACCATTTTCAGGATTTCAAGAAATGACCTGCCTCCTGCAGATATTCTGGTTAATGAGGGAGACTTCAAACCCTCCATGAAGTGGAATGGCCAATCTTTCTGGGGGACATTAAATGGCCCCCAGAAGGCTCTTTAATTTGTCTCTTATCAGGTCTGACGAGTCATCTTCAGACAGCCAGGTCATTCTGACCAGATACCCTATATCCAGGTGTGGACAGATCTCCTAGAAAACCTACCCTCAGGGGTAGAAAAATGTAGCTCTGCCCTTTAGGACCCCCCCTTGTTGCTGCCACTGCACCACTTGACAAAACGAAACCAAAAACTGAACCGCTGCTGCCACTGCCGCAGTCGCCACTGCCACTGCTGCAGCTGCCACAGCCACCACAGCCCCCTGTCCTTCCCCTGGCAGAACCCTCTCCTGTCCTCTGTCCTTGACTCCACCATTCTCCCCCTTATCACCATTCCCTTGCTGACCCCTCAGTTTCCCCAAACTCAACCGTCGCTCCTTCCCCCTTGAAACCCCTCACACTCGGAGTGGCCTCCCGTTCTCTCACCCTTCTTTTTCTCAGAATCCCCATGGTCTGATCTCTTTGTTAGAATCCATCTTTTTTTTGTGGCACCAGGGATTGAACTCATGACCTCATGCTTGCCAGGCAGGCGCTTAGGCCACTGAGCTAAATCCCTGGCCCTTTAGAATCCATCTTTTTCACTCATCAATCCACTTGGGATGACTGTCAACAGCTTTTGTAGACTGTTCACCTCAGAGGAAAGAGAATGAATCCAAGCTTTGGGACAGAAGTCTGTCCCCAGTCTGGACAGTCTGCCATCCTCTTAACCTGAGCATCTGAATCACTTCTTCCTGCTGACCTGCCTGTCATGGGACCTTAACAGCAGTGCAGGTAAGGAGGCTCTTGAACTGTATTGCCAGACTCTGCTAGGAGCCTTGAGGGCTGCATTGAGAAAACCAACCAACTTGTCTAAGGTGAGTGAGATTAGCCAGGTCCCCAATGAGTCTCCATCGGCCTTTTTAGAATACCTTTTTGAGGCTTACCAGACTTATACCCCTATTGACCTGGAGGCACCAGAAAATAGATGCACCTTAAATATAACATTCACATCTCAGTCAGCCCCAGACATTAGAAAAAAATTATAAAAGCTGGAGGGATTTGAAGGAAAACCTCTCACAAAATTGGTTGAAATAGCACAAAGGGTATTCAGTCATAGGGAAGACCCCAAGGAGCTGAATAAAAAAATGGCTAAGGTCCTCGTTGCCTTGGGGGACCACGAAAAGCCAAAACAAAAAAATGCGCCCATGCTCTTTGATGAAGATCTAAGTTGAGACTTACTAAACTATCATGGAGAATACCTTTCAGTGACAGTCCTCCAATATGTAGATGATGTTCTCCTAGTGTCAGAGACTTGAAAATTGCAAACAGGCCACAGAGGATTTACTAAAGAAACTGGCCAAAGTAGGATATCAAGTCTCTGCCAAAAAGGCTTAATTGTGTTTGCCCCAAGTCACTTATTTGGGCTACTCACTGACAGAAGGAAAAAGGGCTTCATCAACCAAAAGAATAAAGGCAATTCTTAAGATCCCCAGGCCCAACACTAAATGCCAGGTCCATGAATTCTTGGATCTGGTAGGCTACTGCCACCTCTGGATATTAGGCTTTGCAGAGATAGCCCAGCCCTTGTATGCCTGTATGGGAGGAGATCCCATGGAAAGTTTGGTGTGGACTGACCAAGAAGAACAGGCATTTAAAAAGCTTAAGCAAGCTCTTGCCTCTGCATCCCCTCTGGTCCTCTCCGACTTAGACAAGCCCTTTCAGCTCCATGTGGCAGAAAATTGGGGGTCACCAAGGGAGTCCTCACACAATACTTGGGCCCATGGAAATGGCCTGTCATCTATCTTTCCAAGAGACTGGACATAATGGCAGCCAGATGGCCTACCTGTCTAAGGGCTGTTGCTACTACTACCATACTTGTAAAAGAGGCTACTAAATTGACATTTGGATTAAAGCTGAAAATTATAGCTCCTCATGTAGTGGAGAGTCTATTAAAAAGTCCTCCAGACAGATGGCTTTCAAATGCCAGGGTAGTTCAATACCAAGTCTTGTTGCTGGACTTCTCTCATATTGAATTCCTGACCACTGAAGCCCTCAACCCTGCCACACTCCTTCCTGATGACAACCCTGAGCTACCTTTGCATGACTGCCTGGAGATGTTAGAGTCCACTGCCTGCCTGAGAAAAGACTTCATGGAGGTGCCCCTGATAGACCAGGATGCAACCCTCTTCACTGAGGGAAGCAGCTACCTACAAGATGGACACCGAGTTGCCAGGGCCACTGTGGTCACAGAAGATCAGGTAATACAGGCTCAACTTCTGGGAATGGGGTCCTTTGCACAATGAGCTGAACTGATAGCCCTTACCCAGGCCCTTCAATGGGGAAAAGAGAAACGAGTCAACATCTACACTGATGGCAGGTATGTTTTTGCTACCCTCCACATTCACGGGGTTATTTACCAAGAACGGGGTCTTCTGACCACTGGAGGACATAAAATAAAAAATACACAAGAAATGTTATAAAACTGCAAGAAAGGTGGCACTAAAACCAGTGAGGCCATGAGAAGCTAAAGATGGCGGAACAGTAAGCAGCAGAGTAAACAGTCTCTCTGAGAGAAACAGTTCAGATGCTGGAATATCACATCATGGAGAGGACAAGAAGGAAGCAAGTGGTCCCCTGGACCAAGGAAGAATCTAAAATATGAAGTGAAGCCCACAAAGAGAAAAAAAAAAGAATTTAAACAAAGAAGAAGGTGGTGGCTGGCAGTGCCTCAGCCTGGAGCTGGATTCACCCTGCCAGAAGACCTGCTGAGCCTGGAGATGCGCAGTCGCGGTTGAGGTCATGGTCGCAGCTGCGGTTGACCCCAGAGGTCTCTGCGGAGAGGCGCGGGAGTGAAGCAGAGTGGCAGACGCAGAGATCTACGGACATGGAGATCTGTGCTGACTGTTGGTGAGTGCTTGGAATTCCACCCTCCCCACCCCCTCACCACCCCAAGGGAGAGAGTGATGGGCTGGGCTCCATCTTGGAGTTTGGCAGGTTATGTAGCCGGGGGCCAAGACTGCTAACCACTTCTGGCGTCAGGCCCAGGTTGTGGGTGGACCCACAGAAGCTGCTTCCACTGAGGCCAGAAAATCCAGTCATTTGGGAGCTCCAGGTTGTGGGCGGACCCACAGAAGCTTATTAATTGGAGATCCGCTCCCGTGCACGTTTCAGCCAATATCGTGTAGGTTCCTAAACAGCTTAGATTCACAGGGCCTAACCAGGTCTGCTCCCCTGCAAGCCCTGGGTGGCTTGGTGCCTAGCTCAGTACAGAGGCACAGGTGCCCAACATCGGATATACATAGCCAGCACTGGCCAGAAAACACAAACAGTCAAGCTTCGGAGAAGTTGTGGCCAGTGCTAGGGTGCCTGGGACCACACTACTCCGGGGTGGAAGAAATAAAAAATATGCGAAGACGAAGATGGAGAGGGCAATCTCTGGCATCCAACCCAAGCAACGCAATTCCACAAAAGGAAAACATGGAGATCGAGAATTGCACAACTGAAATGTCTGAAGTGATGTCAACTGAAGTGAACAACTTCAGGAAGCTATAAGAGAAATTAGAACAGAAATTCTATCCCAGCTAAAAGAAGAAATGAAAACCATAATAAAAGAAATACTAAACATCTCTAAAGAAGACACAGATAAAAAAAATAGAGGAGCATAGGAAAATGAGGGAAACCATGAATGAACAGCATAAGAGAGATTTAGAATGCATGAAACAGATTCAAAGAGATATCCAGAATATTAAACATTCATTTGAAAGCTGGCATGTTGACATGAAGGAAACTAAAGAAAGACTTTCAAAGCTTGAAGTCAGGGTTGCAGCCTATGATCGTGAAAGGAAAGATTTCTTAAAAATAACAAGGTCTCAGGAAGTAACAATTCAACAGCTGGTGGACAACTCAAAGATGCATAATTTAAGAATTAAATATGTGAGTGAAGAAGCAGGTGTCAAGACAAATGACATCAGGATCTTATTTACAGATATAATTCATGAAAACTTCCCAAGCATAAAATAAGAATATGACATTCAAATAAGTGAGGCATATAGAACTCCAGCTAGCTATAACCAAAACAAATCTACACCCAGACATACA
>RJWT010000219.1:0-80108 GCA_004365215.1 Cuniculus paca | reverse complement strand
TTGTGTTGAGAAGTCTGCTGTGATTCTGATGGGTTTTCCTTTATAGGTGACCTGTTTCTTTTCTCTAACAGCTTTTAATATTCTGTTCTTGAGTTGAATTTCTGGGATCTTGATTATTATATGTCTGGGTGTAGATTTGTTTTGGTTATAGCTAGCTGGAGTTCTATATGCCTCACTTATTTGAATGTCATATTCTTTTTCTATGCTTGGGAAGTTTTGATAAATTATATCTGTAAACAAGGTCCTGATATCATTTGTCTTGACACCTGCTTCTTCACTCACATTTTTAATTCTTAAATTATGCATCTTTGAGTTGTCCACCAGCTGTTGAATTCTTACTTTCTGAGACCTTGTTATTTTTAAGAGATTCTTCCTTTCACAGTCATAGGCTGCAATCCTGTCTTCAAGCTTTGAAAGTCTTTCTTTAGTTTCCTTCATATCAACATGTCAGCTATCGAATGAATGTTTAATTTTCTGGATATCTCTGAATCTGTTTCATACATTCTAAATCTCTCTTATGCTGTTCATTCATGGTTTCCCTCATTTTCCTATGCTCCTCTATTTTTTTTATCTGTGTCTTCTTTAGAGATGTTTAGTATTTCTTTTACTATGGTTTTCATTTCTTCTTTTACCTGGGATAGAATTTCTGTTCTAATTTCTCTTATAGCTTCCTGAAGTTGTTTCTTCACTTCAGTTGACAGCACTTCAGACATTTCAGGTGTGCAATTCTCGATCTCCCTGTTTTCCTTTTGTGGAATTGCACCGCTTGGGTTGGATGCCAGAGATTGCCCTCTCCCTCTTCGTCTTGGCATATTCTTGATTTCTTCTACCCCTGAGTAGTGTGGTCCCAGGCACCCCAGCACTGGCCACAACTTCTCCGAAGCTAGGCTGTTTGTCTTTTCTAGCCAGTGCTGGCTACGTATATCTGATGTTGGGTGCCTGCGTCTCTGCACTGAACTGGCGACCAAGCCACCTGGGGTTTGCACGGGAGCAGACCTGGTCAGGCCCTGCGAATCTAAGCTGTTTAGTGATATTGTCTGAAACACGCATGGGAGCCGATCTCCAACCAATCAGCTTCCTCGGGCCCGCCCACAACCTGGAGCTCCCAAATGACTGGTTTTTCTGGCTTCAGTTCAAGCAACTTCCACGGGTCCACCCACAACCTGGAGCTGACGCCAGAAGTAGTTAGCAGTCTTGGCCCCCGGGGGGTGTAACCTGCCCAACTCCAAGATGGAGCCCAGCCAATCACTCTCTCCCGATCACTCTCTCCCGTGGGGTGGGAGTGGGGTGAATTCCAAGCACTCACCAGAAGCCAGTGCAGATCTCCGCGTCTGCCACTCTCCTTCACTCCCACGCCTCTCCACAGAGACCTCTAGGGTCAACTGCAGCTGCGACCATGACTGCAACCGCTACTGCGCGTCTCCAGGCTCAGCAGGTCTTCTGGCAGGGTGAATCTGGCTCCAGGCTGAGGCACTGCCAGCCACCACATTCTTCTTCGTTTAAATTCTTTTTATTCTCTTTGT
Source organism: Cuniculus paca (assembly GCA_004365215.1). Lineage (NCBI taxonomy): Eukaryota > Metazoa > Chordata > Mammalia > Rodentia > Cuniculidae > Cuniculus > Cuniculus paca. The sequence goes on along the minus strand of RJWT010000219.1, from coordinate 78,585 downwards.
GGGCTTCAATTCATATTTTAGATTCTTCCTTGGTTCAGGGGACCCACTTCCTTCCTTCTTGTCCTCTCCATGATGTTATATTCCAGCATCTGAACTGTTTCTCTCAGACAGACTGTTTACTCTGCTGCTTACTGTTCTGCCATCTTTAGCTCTTTTAATGGCCCTTTAGATAACTCTAAATACTTTCATATGAAATAAAACAGTTTCTTTAGGTTGAAATCTGACCTAGTTCAATTTCCTCTTCATAGATGAGATAAACAAAGCCAAGAGAAGACTGTGTCCTTCTCTGAAATAGCGGCTCTGTCCTTTGTGTTTTGGGTCTGTTATTGGGTGACAATCTTGCACTGCCTATGCTTAACATCTTAATGGAATAAATTTTTTCTCTTTTGACTAATGAATTTCTTTCTGCCTTCTGTTTCATGTGCAATGCCTTCTAGTAACCTGAAGGTCAACACAAAAAGTATACGCATCCACCTCAGAAATAAATGACCGGCTACCATAAAGGCGCTATTCTAAATACATGCGTTTCTGTGATTATCTGCTTTTATGAAATAAACCAGGAAATCAAAGACTACTTCTTTTGGAAGCCGTATGTCTCCTCTTTTTCCTTTTTGTGGTGCTGGGGATGGAACCCAGGGCCTCATGCACGCTAGCCAAGTGCTCTACCATTAAGCTACACCCCAGTTCTTTTTATTTTGAGACAAACTTGCTCAGTTGCTCAGCTTGGCCTTAAACTTATAATCCTCCAGCCTCAGCTTCCTAAATAGCTGGGATTCCAGGCATGTGCCACCATATAGTACTCCCTTTGAGCTTTAATGATTGTTCAACTTTCTTTGATGGAAATAAGATTTTTAAAAATAACCCAGCTGCATTTTCTGGAGTACACTGAACATTATCCGTAACACTTTACCTGAGAGTCCAAGGGTACATTGTATACTTCCGCATCCAGCAAGACAGTACAAGCACTGAATGGTAGCGTTTGATTTGCCAATGTTCTTGCAGCTCGGTAATGAACTCGCAGAACTTCCTGTTCATTGGACACAATAAGTTTTTCCTAGTTGAAAAAAGAATTATGAAAAAAAATACAAATAAATTCTTCAATGACTTATTTTTGAAATAAAATCACGTAAAATATGCTAAATATTATTATTCTGAATAGTTTTTCTTCACAGTAGACTTGAGAAATTTAAATATTCCTAATGTTTTAAAAGTATAGGCACATTTTCTTTCCAAAATTGGGTCTTTAAAAACTGTTCTAAAGTTTTGTATGGTGGCTTTCAACACATTCATCAAGATGTTCAGGTCATCACTAACTCCAGAACATTTTTATCACACCAGAAAAACACTCCATATTCATGAGCTCCCTTTCCCCACCTTTTGGCAACCAATACTCTCTACCTTTTGTCTGTGTGGATCTACCATTTTTTTCTTTTCTTTTTTTTTTTTTTTGTCTTTTTGATACAGGGTCTTACTATGCAGTCCAGGCTGGCCTTGTGCTCACTTTGTAACCCAGGCTGGTCTCAAACTCAAACTTATCCTCCTGCCTCAGCCTCCCAAGTGCTGGGATCACAGGAGTGTGCCACCATGCCCGGCTTGATTTACCTGTTCTGAACATTTAATGTAAATACTGTAAAGCTATATAGTATGTGGTCTTTCGTGACTAGTTGATTTTACTTAGCATAAAATTTTCAAGGTTGACCCGTGTGGCAAGCAATGGTACTCATTTCTTTCCATAAATAATACTATATTTTGTTTAGCTATTCAACTGATCATGTGGGTTTGAAAAGCAGCAGAATATACTACCTCAACATATACAGCAGGTCCAAGAGCACTCTGACCTCTCTTTCCTGAAAGCAGGTGATGGAACCGCTGTGTGAAGGATAGTCAGGGAGGAAACACTCCTGTTACTGCACACAGAAAGCCAAGGTCAGGCGAACTCTGGACAAACAGACCCTGTTAAAGTAACCTTCTCCTTCCCTTAACGTTCTTCGTCCAACTTAGCAATAAAAGCATTTCAGCTTTACCACTCTGTGAGTCTTCAGTTGCTTTTGAGGGTTGAGTCATGCAAAACCTACATGAAAGCATAGGTCTGTAAGCTTTTCTCTTCTTCACCTTCAATTTAATTCTCAGGCCCAAGAAGAGGAAATGAGAGTGCACAGGTAATGCTTGCCTTCTCTACAGTCATCATCTTTTTGGGCAAATATGAAAAATGCTGTTCAGAACGTTTATACTCAAGTTTGTGTTTGGATGTGTTTCCACTTCTCTCAGGTGAAGCATTCAGAACCAGAAGTGCAACTGCTGGGGCACGGGGTCTAACTTGATGGAGAAAGTTTTCTACAGCGGACTATGTCATTTCACATTCCCACCAGTAATGTATGAGGGTTCCAATGTTTTTTACCCCCCTCTCAGTGCTTACATTTATGTCTTTTTGATGCTAACACATGGGAAGTGCTATCCCCTTGTGGTGGCAGTTTGCCTTCTATAATGAACACTGTCACAGAAATAAACAGCCACACACTTGTGTTAATGACTTATAAACCACTGATCATCACAATTAAACCCTACTTTAAGGAAACGAGCAAACTTCTACATTTAGTAGAAGGGGAATTCCAGAGGTCCAGCTGCATATCACAACCCATCCTTCTCCCGTCTATGTCCTGCGCCATCTGGCAGTAAGTGTAATTAAATATCAGTGGGGGTTGGGGGCACAGCTCAGCAGCAGATCGCTTGCCTAACTAAGGTGTGTGGGGTGCTGGGTTCTATGCCAGTACCACAGGAAAACAAAACAAACAGGGATAATCCTGGGATCTGTGGCAGGCAAGAGGTTCGAGCACAGAGGCAGGGGCTCCAGGAACCCCAGATGTGTGACAAGCATCATCATGCTGCTGGCCTTGCCCGCAGAAGGTTAAGGATGTGTCTTCTCTTCCATGCCACGGTCCCTGCTCTGCCTGCATAGGACAAGGCTTTCAGTCTTCCTCTGCCAGAGAACACAGTTCACCTTTATACCAAACATGCATCACTGTGTTGTACTTATGATTTAGGCAAATGATACACAGTCCTAATTAATTTCTTAATTTTTATATGATAAATGATACTCAAGAGGTAAGTCTAATGTTTTATGATTTACAAATTTCATTACACGTTTGTACAACTTGAAGGGATAAATACTGTATCAAAAAACTTGAATAGTATTAAGAAAAAAACACAAGTACCTTCCTAAAAAGTTAGTTGTAGTCTTGTAGAAACTAAGGAATAACCAAAATCCCTCAAAAGCACATCCGTGTGAAAACTATTTTCTTAAATCAAACCTTGTATGCTAATATCATCAGCACAGACGTGCTGCCCAGTGGAGGGTCTAAGTGCCATCAGAGGTCAGCGCTCCTGTCTGTCTCTGAGCCACTAGGCCAGAGCCTCTCAGTGTGCTGGCCGTGCTGGCTCAGCACCGCTCCCAGTCTACGGGGTGGCAAAGTGCTGAGGAAACGTGTCAGGGCATCTGACTGCAAGCCCCCTTCCTTCCTTAACATGTTCCCGTTAGTGTGAACTCCCACTGGTGGTTGGAGCCGACAGGAATGTAACATGTTCAACTTAGAGATGCCTGGCAGCAAGACATACAAGTTAAGTCCACTGTGAATGTGGTCCGAGGCTACCGTCTGCTGCAGGGAAAATGGCCCCAGAACAAGAGTTCTTCACTTAGGGTCCTCACCCTCTCAAGAAGCCTGAAGCCTGTGTACAGACTATTGAGAGTGGTCTGTGAAACAACCCAGAAAAAAAGTATTTTCTTAACTTCCACCTACCCAATTCTTTCAATCATGAATGTTGTCCAAAAACCATAGCTGAATCAGAGGTATTTGTAACTTCATCATTCATAGAAATTACAGATATTTTCAGTTTGTATTAGTTAGTACAGGTAGTCTCCCATATCTTTATACTAATTTCTTCTTTGAAATGCCAACAGTTCCCTTTTATCTGAGGTTCTGCTTTGCTTTCCTGTAGTCAGAAAATATTAAGTGGAAAATTCCAGAAAAAATCCAGTTTTACACTGAGTACTTTCTGAGGAATGTGCCAGTGTCTCGTGCTGCTCTGTTCCCTTTGCCCAGCACACGCGAGTGCATGCTCCATCTGTTGCCCACTTGGTTCCCAGCTCGCCAGTCAGGGTCTCACAGAGCTGGGTCCAAGGGCCCCTAATTGTACTGAGCCATGAGTAGTGATGTTGGCATTCAGGCCAGAGACACAAGGCAGCCCCTCCTTTAAGTGAAAAGGTGAAAGTTCTCAACTCAACAAGGAAAAAAAAAGTATGCCAAGGTTGCTAAGGTTGAAGGTGAAAAGAAATCTTTATCTGTGAAATTTTGAAGGAAAAATAAATTTTTCTTGCTAATTCTGCTGTTGCACCTTAAACAACAAAGGCTGTGGCCAGTTTGTGCACAGAATGGGAGGATATTCTGAGAAATCACATTCATGTAACTTTTACTATATTCTACTAAGGTTGTTTTATTTTTATTGTGTTACTGTCACTAATCTGTACTGTGGCCTAGTTTAAAATTAAGCTTTATCATTGGGATACAGGTGGAAAACAGTACGGTTTGGGTTTAACACTAGTTAGGTTGCAGGCACCCACCAGACAAGAGGCTGGCTACTGGTCCATTGCTATGACACACAACTGCAGGTCTGTGTTGTGCACAGAGCTGGCCAGGTATCAAGCAGTTCTGCAGGTAGTAGTTACAAAGACACCAAATGGTAAAGTTCTTCGCTTACACTGGTCAGATTTAAGATGCTTTCTAGTATTTTGCAATTCTAAATTGTTGGTCAGTATGTGGAAAGTAGTGTCATTCCTGTTACCTGTTAAAGTTTTACAAGTTACATGATTCAAACCAGGATTTTTAAATTAAATTTCATTTTTTTTGAAGCAGGGTCTTGTTATGTAGCCTAGGTTGGCCTCCAACTTGCGATCCTCCTGCCTCAGCCTCCTGGGTGCTGGGATTACAGGTGTGTGCCACCACACCCAACTTCAAATGAGAATTCTTAATTGTCTGTAAGGTATTCTGGTTTTCTGTAACCTGGACAGGAGTGTAAATGAATAAATGAATATTATGAATAGATGATTGCTATCAGCTGACTTCAAATGTGCCTGATGGCTGGAACAGTTCCTGACATGCCACATGACCTGTGATTGCTACAGAATGGGTCACTGACAAAGGCTTGCGCAGTGCTGTAGATTCTGTATGAGTATTTTCTTCTTTTGTTTTCCCTTTTTGTAATGCTATGGAACTTAGTATGAGGTTCTAAACTTCCCCGATTGTTACAGGGATGCATAGTACAAAAAGGGTTTGGACCTCAGTCCTGGGGAACTGGTCAAGTATGAATCATAGGAGAGTACCTGTGTACTTCTGTGAAGAAGGGGTACAGCTTACACTGTACTTTCAGGGTTCTCTCACCCTCTTGTAAGATTAAGGTCTTACAGTCGGACTTTTGGAAATCCATGTGAAATGGCTTCCTTGAAAGATTTCCTTTCACAGGACGCAGGACTAACCACTGAAAACCAGACACCTGGTAGACCTAAAAGCAGAGCCAACCGCAGCCTTTGCACATCAGCCCTAAAGTAGCTGGCTCATCGAGCATGAATGTCCTCCTAGGAATCCACTGCTACAGTTCTACAAACCCAACAACTGATAAGAGAAATTATTAAAAGTAACACACTCAACATGAACTGTACTACGGGAACAGTTATCCTAAAATAGGGGTAGACATTTTCTCCTTAAATGGATAAGCACAGTGTAAGAAAATCAAACCAGTCCTCAAACTGCCTCTAAATAAGAAAACTAATTAACAAAAAACTGTAGAATTTTTTACATAAATGTATATTTAAACATATCTTACCCTTTCAATACTGTGTTGCAAACGCAATTTCATCCTTACAACCTCCTGCTGTCGAAAAAGCTCTTTAAGTGGATCTGACAGTGAAGGTGGTGGTGTTATCTGATTTAAAAAATATATAGTTAAGAATATTAGGTTTTATTTACTAATAATAGGTCCTTTTAAAATTAAGCCTTGAAGAGCATACACCCTGATGCTGTGAGTTGGATGACTAGTTGATGGGACGATGCTGCAAGGCCCCTGCAGGCAGTGGCCAGACACCAGGCCCTTTCCTATGCAGAGCTGGAGACCCTTAACATGCACAGTCTGGAGTCAGAGCATCAGACGTTTTACAATGAACCCACACAATAAAAAGGCTGGCCCAGAGAGAAGAGGTGAGAACTAAGAACTACAAAAGCTCACCTCTGAAACCCAGTTACTAGCACAATGCTCAGCATACAGACAGGCATTTCTGCATACACAGTATGTGTGGGGTGTTTGAAAATGGAATAGATGAGTTAACAGCCTAAAAGCTAATGACATCTTGCAGTGGTGATAACGTGGAAAGGGAAGGGGAACCAACATGATTTAGGGACTGATGTGACAGAGAGAAAAAGGCCAAAGTAGAAGCTGGGCTCTACATGTGAGAAACTGGAAAGCAGATAGCGGATTTGGTCTTGAACATGATTCAAAGGGTCTTGTGGGACAGTCAGATGGCCAGAAGCAGCCAGAAACATCTGTCACGGTTTTATTTCAAATGTCTGCCAAAACTCTCATGTATTTGCAGGTGCGGCTTTTGGATGGCAACTGGATTTACCTGCTTGACTCCACAGCTCAAAGTACTTTTAGGAGATAGGGCCTCTTGGGAAAAGGCAGGTCACTGGGGGCGTGGTCTGGAAGGGTATATCTCCCTCTAGGTTCATCTCTTTTTGTCTGTTTCCTGGTTATCATGGGTTGAAGTTTTCCTCCACCAGCCCCTAGTATCATGCTGTTTCTGCCTTGGAGTCAGGCAACCATGAACTCAAACTGTGAGCTGTCTCTCCTTTGAGCTGTGTCAGGTATTTTGTTCCAGCCATGCGAAAGTGATTAAGATAACACCAATAATGTAGTCAGGGCTGATGATACATTTGGGACTCATTCTCTAAGAGACGGGGCAGAGCACTGCCAGGGTAATTATGGAGGCAGAGTCCTGTGGAAGACAGTGGTCAAGTCTTGGAAGGTGCCATGAGAAAATGTAGCTCAAGAGGTAGACTAGCGTTATACTCTAACACATAGTTACACTATGCTTCAGATTTGCATTTTAAGATGTACATCACGGGAAGCCAGGGACTCACAGCCTATATGTAGTAACAAAGGAAATGGCTTTCTAGTGTTTTAAAATAAAAAGATTTAGCAAGAGAAAGCTCCAGCAGAAAAACACCAAAAGAGAAAGGTGCCACAATGAAGTAAGTGAGACAATGAGGGCACTAAACCAAGGCAGTGGTAGAGGCCACAGAATTTTAAGTTTTAAGGCAGAGTGGTAAGAATGTTGGGATTGATCAGTTCCTATTCTGGTGCCATCACTGGTGAATAGGAATTTGCGTCTGAGGACAGGAGAAGTTTATTCTTTTCGGTGTAGAGTTTAGGAATGAGGCATTCATTCCCCAGCTCCTGGGAGTGCAGATGTCTGGAAGACCCTCTCAAAGAATCACCTTTCAGGAAAAAGCACCAGCATAGCAAGGGGCAATGGTCTGTGAGGACAACATCCATAAGAAGGTCACCCCACCTCAGAACTCCTGTGGGTTCTGCCGAGGTCAAATGCATTTCAGCCTCATTTCTCACTCTGCTCAATTCTGCTTTCTTGACACTCTACTTATTTCTGCAGCATTCACCAAGAAACTTCTTACATACCTCTGCCTGGGAAACCCACCCTGGTGCAAATGCTGACAGGTCAAGGCTGTTCAGGGGACGATGTCTAGAAGGCAAGGGTTGATGCTGGAGGTCAACAGAGATGACATGGCCAAGTAAGAACTTTAGGGGGATTAACTGGCAGCTAGAAGACTGCTAAAAGCACAGGAACAGGAACTTCCACATGTAGGGAGCACACAGAGCAAAGAGTAGATGGAAGAATAGTGATTTATGCTTAAAAGATGGGTAGAGAAAAGGAATCACTAAGAGACAGAAGAGACTAGTCAGTAAAACAGGAGCCGGAAGAGAGTGCCATGCTCATACAACAGGGAGATGATTTTATGAAGAACGGAATGGTCATAATGCTAAATCTAACAGATCAAAAAAGAAAACAAAGTGAAGAGAGGCCAAGGAATCTGACAATTATGAGCTCACTGGTGGCTTTCACCAGCATAAAGGATAGGGAGTGAACAGGTAACAAGACAAAGCTCTCCTGCACAGAAGACCCTTCGAGAGGTGACAGCGAAGGAGAAACCTAGTGAGGCTGATGACAAGGGCAAATGTGTTCCTCCAGATGGAGAGGACTCAAACGTATTCTGAGTGGGTCAATAAAAAGACTATTGAGGGGGAAACTGAAAAAACATGCTAGCAAGAAGTTTTTTAATAGACGCAAGTTTCAGAGAAGAGAGGAAAGGATGGGATCAAAAACGTATGTAGAAGCATTAAATATCTTCAAAGCCAGAACACACCTCATTTGAAAAAGGGAAAAGCAATTAAGTGAAAGAAAATACAGTTCTCCTGTGTTGCCCAATAAGGAAGATAATGGACATACATCGACAGTACATTTTCTGAAGTGTGGCTATCTGAATTGAGATGTGTTGCAAGCAAAGCAGATTTCGGAGACTTGTTGTTTTGAAAGTACAGTATCTCAGTAATCTTTCTATACTGTTAAGTCTAAATGATATTTTGGATATACTGTGTTATATAAAATATTTATTAATTTTACCGATTTTTACTTTTTAAATGTTTACTTTAAAACTTTACAGTACGTATGTGGTTTGCATTACATTTCTACTGGGTAGTGTGATAGGTCAATAGCAAGTGACAGGGTTACTTACTGTGGGAATACAAATCTTGCTTAAGGGGTTTCCATCCAGAAGATATGACCCATTAAATGTTACATATTCATCATAATACTGAGGCGCTTGAGGAATAACACTACATAGTAACTTGCGTTTTTCTTCAATTTTTTTCCTTATGTGCAAGTATTCGAAATATGGATTTGCTCTCTCTGAACTATATGGCTGAATCTCATCTAGCTTCAGAGAATCCACGATGGCTGCCAGAGATTGCTGGGTCTTCTCCTTTGCTTGCAGTAAAGAAGGATTCACCTGCACAGGCTGTGGTACACGTGACACCTTCCTTTTCCGTGGATGGTGAATCTGAGGATCATCCTCTTCAGTTAATCTTATTCTTCCTCTAGGAGATGAGTCACTGTCCTTTTCTGGTAACAGTGCACAGCTAGCAAGAATCTGTTTGCTTTGATTTGCCATTGTACTTGCTTTGTTTCTAGTCATTCTTTGAGGGATTTGGTTTTCAGTTTTATCATCTTCAGCATTTTCTTCTAATTCTACTTTAACTAATTGACTATATTTATGCATTTCTGGTTGTGCTGAGTGCTGTGAATGGTTTTCCAGACTGGATAAAGTGCTTTGTTGAGATTCTTCATCTTCAATGGAAAGCAGACATTTTTCACTTTCAGGACGTTTTGGATTAGGTTCATTTAGGTTTCCCTTTGGCATACCAGCATTCATTTCACATAAATCAGAATCATACTTATTCAAATGAGTTGAAAACAAACTCTCCAGCTTGTTTTCTTTTTCATGTGAAATAACCTGAGTTTCAGCTGGACTATTCTCAACTTCATGGCCACTGGAAGACTTGTGAGTGAGTTTGTTAAATGCATGTACATTTAGTGGGGAGAGGCCGTCACTTCCATTAAAGTCCTTTTCTGATGGTAACACAGGCAACATACTAGCTTTCTCAAAGTTTGGTGATGCTTCCTGAATAGTGTTCTCAGAGTATACGGGGATGAAAGTATCTGTTTTTTGAACATCTGCAAGGACAAAAGTATTTTCCACATCTTTTGTTGATTCATTATCAGTATCTGAAACAGAACTGATCATTTGAACTACATCTTTCTGTTGTAAAATACCCAGCTCCTGAGTGGCAGCATAGGACAAAGACATATGCTTAGAGACACAATCGGCATCTGAAAGTGACTGGTTGGGAAAAGAGCAAGGCTGCTGTGAAGACAGAAAGGACACTGGATCCTGAACACAAGAGTTTCCTGGTAGTTCAGTCTGGTGCAGGGATAAAAATTCAGAATTCTGTTCTTTCAATATTTTATTTTCTAGATTACAAAAACCCTGAACAGAGAAATCCTGATCAGATGTACTAGAATTTGCACAAATAAAGTCACTGGTACTTAATGGCTCTAGTCTATCCATGGGTACCTCCCAGGACTTACTTTGGATCACACCAACCTGACTGGATGGCTCTAAATGCATAGGACTGTCCATTAAAGTTCCTAGTGGACCAGTACTCTTGATTACATTTATGTCAGCTGAAATGTATTTGCTGTTTGCAGCTCTAGTTGGAGAGGCTGTGAAACTGGAATGTATGTTAGACACATTTGAAAGGTCTCTTTCAGGCACATTTGAAGATAGCTCAGGTTTGGGTGAAGGACAATTATCTCTTGGCACAGCTAGGCTACCTGGATTGCTTTCTTCTGATGTTTGGAATTGTTTGATATGCTCACAAATGACAGATGGCATGCTGCATCTCCGAACCTCTACAGTAGGTCTCCCCTCATTTATAAGTAGTTTAACGTCTTCTACAGAAGATGCCCTGAGGTGACTTGCAGGAAGTCTGTTTGCATATGGCAGTTTAATCCGCTCTGGCAGTTCAGCCAGGCCATCCAACTCCCTTTCATGAAGGGCCGGAGATTTGGCAATTGGCAAAAAAGGTGACTGTGAAAAGGACATTTGGGACTCTGACCCTTCTAATGTGAAGTCAGAATCATATTCAGCAAGGGGCCTTGGGGTTGTCATTGTGGTATGGCAGGAATCTTCTGAACTAGCAACAGAAATCATGGATACAGACCTGGAGCTGAGACCTGGCTTTTCACTTTCTGATCGAGGAGATCTGTTTAAGCTACTGTCTGAAACAAAGGATGACTTCCCAAAACTCGTTGTATTTTTGGTGTCAACAGATTGTGATCGACCACTGACAGCATCTTTAGATTGTTTCTCCTTGGTGTAAGTATCAGTCAATTCTGAACTCTTCGACCTAGTAAGTTCTTTATTTTTGGGTTCAGCTAGCCCATGTTTTGTTTTTTCTTTATCTTTTACTTTAAGTTCTAAACAATTACGGTTTCTTAATCTTTCCTTTTCTTTTTGCTTAATTTTTTCCTTATGTTTTTTGTGCCACTGTTCTATTTCTAGGTCTTTAAGACTCAGCATTCGTTCGAAACTTGTCTGCATTAAATCATCATTCACTAGTCTCTTTTCTTTAGGTCGAGTATCTTTTGATGCTGGTGATGACTTAGGTTTAGGCTTATCTGCTTCAGACTTTAGTTTTAGTAAACTATTTAGTTGGATTTTATCTTTATGTTTGTCACGTTCTTTGTATCTATCTATATCTCTATCTTTTTTATCTTTTTCTTTTCCATCTGGAGTTTTCAAAGGCTCATCTTTTGTCTTGTCTTTAAGAAATAAAGTCTTCTCATGTTGTGCTTTACTATAACTATCTGTCATACTTAACTTTTTCTCTTCTTGTAAGTGTTTGGAGTTAATTATACCCTCTTTATCTCTAGTTTTTTCTTTTTTATCTAATTCCCTGTCTTTTTCTTTACTTCTGCCTTTTTCTGACTTAGTATACTCAGCATTATCTGATTGTTTACTTTTTTTCTCTATTAAGTGCTTTTCTTTGCTTTCTGTAAGGTGTCGCTCTTTTTCAGATTTTTCTTTATCATGTCTTCTCTCCATCTTCTCTCTGCTTCTCTCCCTGTCATCAGTTTTTCTAATAGTATTTTTGATCTTCTCACCTTCTTTATGACATTTTTCTGTGTGATGTGAGTACGGTTTATCCTTTTCTTTTATTCTATCAACACATTCACTAAAATCTAACTTGTCTTTTTCTGACTTATGCTCATGTTTTATCTTTTTCTCTTTTTCAGAATTTTTTCTCTCAGTCTTCTCAAGGTCTTTAATTTGAAATCGTTTCTCAGATTTTTCCTTACTTTCTTTATGTTTCTCTTGTTTTTCAATATCTATTTCCTTTTCTATTGAATGAAGTCCCACAGATTCCTCATTTACACTTATACCCAAAGAACTAAATTCTATTTCTTTATCTGTGGGTATGTTCTCTCTCTCTTCTTTTGCATCTTTTATTTTTTCTTCCCTAAAAGATTTTTCATTTTCTTTTCTAATCTTTTCTTCTTTAAAATTCTTCTCTTTTGAGACATGCTTTTCCTTAGCTGATTTCTCATCTTTTATGCTTTTTTCCAATTTTGATTTTTTTTCTAATATTAGGGACTCATGTTCTATATTTAAAAGTAGATCTTCAGTTTCATCACTTTTAAAAAAATTCTCTTTCCAAAATTCTCGATCAAATTCTACACTCCTTTGTAGTTCTTTAGCACCATCCTTATTTTTGTATTTTTCCTTTTCACTGTCAATTTCTTTTTTGTGCTTTTCTTTTTCCCTCTCTTTATGTTTCAATTTATGTTTTTTTAATGTTTTACCTTCTTTGTCCATTTTTTTCAATATGCAGTCCGAATTTTCAAATGTGGGATTATGATCTTCATCCTTTATTTTTGCATTTGATTTTTCACCAAATTCTAAGTGGAAGTCTTTCTGATGTTTATTTTTTTCCTTATGCTTATAAGATTTAACACTTGAGCTTTCTGGCAAGAATTCGGATTCTGCATTATCATATCGAACAAGATCAGGCTGTAACGACAGTTCAGAACTTCCTGGTGATAAACATGTTTTAGTATGTTCTTGTTTTAGTGGTGTTGACTGTTTTTCACTTAATCCACAAGAATGTTTAGGAGGCTTCCCAGTGGAAATATGAAATAAATGTAAGGAAGAATCATCTTTTGGGCTAAAAGATTTCCTAAAATTCCCCTCCTCTCTGGTCTTTTCTGAACAATCTAGTGTAGTATTAACTGTCAAGTTCGTTACTCTAGTATTTTCTTTCCCCTCTTTTTCTTGCTTCAGCTCTTGGTTCTCTTTATTTTTGTTCTGGTTTTTTAACTTCCTTTTAACTTTGCCCTTCTGCTTGTATTCATACTCCTTTTTGGTTTGTGTATCAGAATTTGATGTTTCAGGCACAGAAGATGCAGTAGAAATCTTTTTGCTCTGAGGGACTTCTTCATCAGAGCTTTCAGTACTTGAATACAGAACCCTAGATGGTTTTTGTTTTTTACTTTTAAATGATTTAGGATAGAAGGCTTTCTCCTGTTTTGCAAATAAACTACTCTTTTCTGGTTCTGATTCATTCTCTTTTCGTTGTTCTTTTCTTAGAATATGCCTATCATCAATCATTTTGCTTATTTCTTCATCATCATCATCTTTGAACTCGTACTCATCAAGGGCTGATGGCAGAGGTGCTTTACTGGGAACAATCTGTTTACTTTCACAGATGAGAGATTCTTTCTCTGTTTCAGAATCAATATTTTCATCAACACTAGAAGGATTCACAGAGTGAGCCTCTTCAGAATCTAGAAAAAGAAAAGTCTGCTGTTGGTCAAAAATAACTTACATAATAAACAGACAAAATCACTTCACATTTACATGTAAACAGTGCAACAGAAATACGTAAGAACTCTGCTACAGTACTGTAGAACAGGTTCATAGAGAATCTGCTTCATGATGAGATCCTTTTGATACTTCTCAAAACACATACGTTGAACTGACAATATATAAAATCTGTACTTATAACTCAGGAGTCTGGATTTAAGATTAAGAACTTATAAAATATAAGTTATAAGTCTGGATTTAGATTATAAAATATAAGTCTGGATTTAGATTAAGAACCATTAATTTAAAGGGTTTAACTAAATAAATATGGTAAGTTGTTTTATGTGTTTTGAAAATTCATTAGGAAAACTAAGAATATGATTCTCATTAAGGACAATAATTTAAATAAATTTCTCTTTTGGTGGTGCTGGGGATTGAATCTAGGGCAAGTAAATGCTATGTGAATGCTCTACTACTGAGTTACATCTCTAGCCCTAGGTGAATGGTTTTAACTATACAAGAAACATGACTACTTGGGGGAAAAAAAAATCACAACAATTCAGAGAATATAACTCCCAATTCCATGACCAGGATTGTAACAGTTAATTTGAATATATAAATATTTTAAACCCCCCTGACTGTTTTCCTTATTTTTGTTACTTATAATTTAAACTTGATACTAATAAATTCTTTAGTACAATGGTGGACATAATAGGGTCAATTCTTAAGTAGTATTTTTAAGTACATGAAAATTTAGTTTTATGAAACTACATTCAATTGGTTGTACAAACAAAGCCAAATCCTTGCCAGATTCTACTTCATTACAGTCTTTTATTTTTAAATTCGATGAGAATTTATTTTCCCAGGTTAGCATCTCTCTTTTGATGAAATGTTTGTATACAGGGCACTTCTAATTGAAAAGAAAACCCAGGACTCTTAAAGGAAAAGAGAATTCAGGACTCTAGCCAAGGGGGAAGAAAAAAAAAAAAAACCTCAATTTTTTTTAAAAAACCCCAAAATTAATTACAGTAATCAATACCTCATACCTAAGTATTTAATCAAATGAAATTATGTATCTTAATAAATTAAGCTTCCTCTGAAGTACCTAGCTTCCAAGAATTATCTTTGCATTTCTCATGGAAATGCTTCAAATTCCACAAGCATTTTTAAGTGCTCACAAGGTACCTGGCACTGTGCTTGGATCTCTGAGAGATCATACTTTTTTTTTTTGAGATGGTATCAAAACAGTATCATTATAAAGTACTATTAAGTGATGTAGTTACTCTCACAAAGCATACAGAAATAGTCTGGAACTGTAATTCTTTGCACACACGTTTATAAGTATATATTTACATTGCGTGTTAATAAGTTATTTGGAGTTATCAGTGCTGCAATATACAGTATCAAACATAGACTTTTATGTCACCAAGTGGAAAACCTATTTTGGGATCAGTATTTATTTTGGTCCTTTACTAAATGAATCAAAGAATATCTACACCAGGTATTATTTCCTCTGAACTGTTTATAATTAATTTGGCATTGTGGATTTTTATTCCCTTATAGTTTTCAATGATTTCAATTTTATGGTTCTTGTTTTCATTAGAGTATTAGTTTTACTGGAAACTGGGAAGAATTTTTCTTTTGTATGTCCCATAAAACCCCAGCGCAATATTCCATACTTAGAACCTATCATGGATAACATTTATTAAGTTTGGCTAGGCCCAGTGTGCTAGTAGGCAAGATGAAAACAATAACTACACTCTTAAGTGGTACCACATAGTTGCTAAAATGGTAGAAAATACAACATGCACAGAGTATGTTGAAGAAGTCTGATTGGGGGAATGCAGGATTAAGGAGGGTTTCTCAGAGAAGTAGCACAAAGTGAAGTATAAAGAATGCATAATGATTTAAGATTAGATTTAAGGACCAGGGATCTAGTTCAACAGCCTAAGCGCCTGCCTGGCAAGCGCAAGGTTGTGAGTTCAATCCCTGTTGCTGCAAAAAAAAAAAAGATTGGATTTAAGGACACGAAAATAACTCATATAAATAAGCAGCTTCATAAATTGCTTTTTACTCATTTAGCATATAAGTATATTTTACCATTTTCATTTCTGTTTTTAATAGGTGCAAATAACTTTAAAAGGAACAGTACCATTTTGGTTGTTTGCAATTACTTGATGTCATACATATTTAATAATGGAGAAAACTTTAGCATAAACTATTACTTTGAAATAATAGTTCATCAATACATGTAAGAAAAAAGGAAGGGAAACACGCTAAAGGAGTATCTGCAAGAAACTGATTGGAGGAATTATGGACAATTTTCATTTTCTTCTTTAGGCATTTCTAGTTTTCCAAATTCTAAGCTACTCAAATTTAAAATCTAAAAGCCATTTTTAAATATATCATTAGAAGAATAATTTTATTCATTTTTTAATAATGTCATCAGAGAAAAATATTTTCTAGAAAGTTCCCTAATAACTATAAAATGATATGATATTTTAGCTTAATGTTTCTCAATCACTCACTGGTAGCTTACTTTTCCATGTGTTTGTATGTCCTATGTAATTTCTTCAAGCCTTTTTATGCCTATGAATACGAACATATTAGTCAATCATACAACACATACATTCTTTGGTATGTTTCACTTAACATAGTACTGATTATGATTTTTCAATACATGCACTAGAGGTAAACTGCAAATTTTTTTGAGGGAGTTACACATGTACCGATACATGTCCTTTGTATTCCTGACTCATCCACTCTTCAATTCAAATGATTTTCCCTCTGTAATAGTTCTTTTAAAATAATCTGCACCTTGTGAGGGATATTGAGAATCAAACTCACGACCTCATGCTTCCCAGGCAGGCACTGCGCTGCTGAGCTTTATCCCTGGGCCGATCTGCACATTTTAAAAGGAAAGCCTGTAAATTGTAATTCGTTAGCCTGACACAAGTCCATGATGAAAGCCTAAAGGGTTCCTGGGAGAAGGAACCTAGTCTGGAAGGTGGCTGAATTATGGGGATTTATACCTGACTTGCTGTTAGGAGGTGAGGTCTGGCTGGAAGAGGAGGGTTACTGAGGATGTGGCCTGGAAGGGGTTATCTCCCTCCCTCAATTCTCTCTACTTCCTGCCAGATACGATGTGAGCTGCTTTTCCTTCACCAGACCTTTTCACCATGCCTTCCTGCCTCAGATCCAGCTGAATATGGAATGAAACCTCTACAGAATGTCAGGGAAAATAAACCTCTCCTTCTTTAAGTTGCAGGTGTCAGATATTCTGTTCAGTGAAAAGGAAAGTGACTCCTCAAAGTATCTCCAAAATAATGTCCAGAGAGGTTTTGACATATCACATTATTCTTATGCTGACATTTAGCAAAACGATTAAAAAATCACGTCTAATGAGAAAGTCAACAAATAATGAGTTTCTGAAACAATATGCATCATACATTACACATTTTTAGGACACACAGTTATTCTACTAGCCTTGCAAAAGTGACTGCACCACTCCAAACTTAACTTATAGTCAAGCCTGTCTTTACCTCCCACTTTCCCTCTGAAATTCACCTGACCAACTCTGCACTCCTCTCAACCACATTGAAAATCAAGATCAAAACATTTGACTTCATTTCCCTTCTACACAACTTCTTGCTGCTGAAAGTCAGTATTCCCTCTGAGGCATTATAAACCAGTTAGTCAAATTTAAAATCCAAGAACCATCTCGACTGTCTCCATTCCTCAGCTTCCATGCTCCACTGTTCAGTTTTGATCTCTGCACTTTCTTAAGCCCACTGTTCTCGCTAGTCCCAGTGCCACTGCCTCAGCACAGGTTCGCATCAACTCTTGCCTAGATCAATAATCACCTTAAACCACAGGGAGGCCAGTGCTACAGACTAGATTGTATCTCTACACACCCAAGAGCTCCTGCTGGCCCCAGGAGAAATATAAACTCCAAAAATGGCACAGAACTTTTCAGAGTCAGAGCTACCATAGCTGGCTCCGCTTGCTGAATCTTATCATCTGCTACTATTTGATTTTTACAGCAGGTATTATCTTTATTTAAGAGACCAAGCAACGGAGTAATTAAGCAAAGATTATAGTAGTAAACAAGGTGTACTATACAAAAAAGACACCGAGGTAAAGACAGGTTGGAAGTCTGAGTGGTGGGTCAGAAGTTTGAATGGTGTACCCTTGGTCCTAAATCTAAACAGTCATTAAATGGGTAGGTCATTAAATGAATATCTGTATACACTGTATTTAGAAAAGGGTAATAATTTTCTGAGGATAAAAATCAGGTAATATGTAGGATATACTTGAGAATGTAAACTATGAAATGTATTCTTTCACTAAGGATTTTATTTGGTACCAGGAATCAAACTCAAGACCCTGAGCTTGCCAGGCAGGCACTTATGCCGCTGAGTTACATCCCCGGCCCTCACTAATGATTTTACATTAGTAGTAGTATGCTCTATGGCAAAAAACCAAACCAAACCAAACCAAACCAAACCCCCAAGAAATATCATTAAATGATGAAGAGTTTAGCCATGACACATTTCATATTAGGCACAACTAAACTGGGTAAGAATACACAGGACTCATGTTTCAATTATACAGACATCAGCTATGACAGGGAACCTCGCATATACATAATAATTAGCTTCACGTAGTGGGGTAGTACATAGGTGCTGGTATGAGCCCTGTGTTCAAATCAGGTCAGTAATGTATTATCAGAGACCAACACTCATAGGGCTGTTATGAGGAGTAAATGGGCCGATGTACTTCCATGAAGCCCTTGGCATACACCTAGTTTATGCTATGCATGTGTTACTACTCACCACCTAGAGAAAAAGAGAGAAACATAGTACATAAACTAAAACCAATGCACATGTTAATTTACAAAGCTAAAAGTCAATCCCATAAATTTTCATTCTTAATTCAAGATACTTACTTCATTAGTCACAGGGACATAATGAGGTTTATGGAAACCACCAGTCATAATGAATCTACATATGTAGATACAGATTTCTTTTTATCAGAGGAGGCAGAGAGGGGAGCAAAGAAACAGAATGAACAATACACACACTATTTTCTGACATACTAGGCAAGTGGTCTATCACTAGGCTACATCCCTAGCCCAAAAATTTTTTTAAAATTTTATTTCAGAGAAAAAAAAACCAAAATTTCCATACACGATAATTAGGGGGTGACAATGGTATATACACTGCACAGTTATCTTCAAATCAGTTAAGAGTACAAGACATCTGCATTTAATTATCCAAACAATACTAGCACAAACCTTTCTCTTCAATGAGCTCAGTCAGTAGTACAACTATCTTAACTATCATTTATATATATATATATATATGCTAGTAATAATTTAGAGACGCTGTAACTAAGAGAATTTTTATTGAAAATAAGTATGCAACTGAACACTGTATTTATACAAGTCTATAAATAATATCACTTATCTCTACGCCCATCTTACATACCCAGAATACATAATAATGTTAATATCACTAATCAATTTGTCCATGATAATAAAATTACTAGTTGGTAGAACTAGATCTTCAAACTCAAGTTTCTCAAACTCGAAAATGGGTACTTAAAACTGTGTTACTCCTGGTAAATGAAAGTATGTAAAAGGTGCTGAATATCAGCAAGATGAATTGCACAATCATATGGCAAGATGTTGCTGTATTTTGTGATCTTTTCATAAACATTCAAATAAGTATTTTCTACCACTATCTTTATTTCATGATTAACTGAGAGAACTATGCCATGAAAATCTAGGACCTAAAGTATTACTTTAAGATTTACTGATACTGATTTATATGTAAAATGCTTTGAAAAAAAAATCCCAAAATTAAACATACCTACTTGAGATTAGAATTGAATTTTAAGTATAAAGTTGGTTTCCATTTATTCTTGATTTTGAGATATCTCAGATATAAATATCTTGATTTACATATCCCATAAAAGTCAGATGATACCTTGTTTTTGACTATTAATAGTTTATAAAAAAATGCTATGGCTTGAATGCCCTTATTAAATGACTATAAACTAATAAACATGGACTAGCTTTTCTGTCTGTATAATGGAAAATATTAAAGATGATAGGGTTATGATATTTAAAGTACAGCTCTAAATATTTTATATAAATGTCTAAATATGATAATTTTAATTCTTATTTTCAGTTTTTAAAACTAATGCTTACCAAGCTCTGATTCTTTTTTTTGCGGCACTGGGGATTCAACTCATGACCTTGCACTTGCCAGGCAGGCGCTTAGGCCACTGAGTTAGATCTCCAGCCCTTGCTTTTTGAGACAGGGTCTCACTATGCCGTTCAGGCTGGCCTTGAGCTCACTTTGTAGCCCAGGCTGGTCTTGAACTCACAACGATCCTACTGTCTCAGCCTCCCGAGTGCTGGGATTACAGGCGTGAGCCACCATGCCTGGCTCCAAACTCTGATTCTAACAGTCACTTTCTATGCACACTGATGTATTAACTCAATTTACCTTTCACTGCACTTCCAGAAGCTGTGTACTCTGACACCCATTTTACAGCTGTGGTACCTGATCACACACAGATTAACTAACCAGAGTAGAGAGTCATGGGTCAGAGCTAGACAGTTTAGAATGCTAAAATCTGAGTGGTTATGATCAACACAGAAATAGAAGAGCAGAGTGGAAAAAGATTACTATTTGAATTAATTTCCACTGTCAAAATTCCTACATCAAAATTGTTTTTGCCTGTCTTTTTGCAGAAGACAAGATCAAAATTAAGTATTCTTTTTAATACTCAGAATATTAAGAGCTGAGAATGGTGGTACACACCTGTAATCCCACCCATCTGGGAGGCTGAGGCAGGAAGACTCCTGGTTCAAGTCTTGCTAGGACAAAAAAGTGCTGGGGATGTAGTTCAGTGCGAAGGCCACTGGTTCAATCCCCAGCAAGATCTATCAATCAAAAATCTACTTTTATATTTGGAATGGTATCTGCTTATAAACCCTTAAGAAATGCGTAAGAAAGTTCTAAGCCTTACTTTAGTGATCTCTGTCTGATTTATTTACAAATGACAATGTTCTTTTGCTAGAAAATATCTCGTGTTAGAAAGCAGAAAAATAGAGAGATGGGTAAAGGACAGAATAAAAGCTACCCTAAAATAATCCCATCACCCAGGAGAACCATTTCTATAGCTTACTTAAAATTATCAAATTTTATTTTATTTGAATTAACTTATACTGAACATAAATCCTAAACCTCCTTACCTGAGGTATTACTGTTGTTTTAGAAAGCATGCTCACACACTCCATGAGCAGCCTAAAATCTTCTCATGTTTCACTTTGCTTTATAGTTTACCCATGATATGCTCATGCAGTTTATTTGCTTGTAGCTTTGGCCTTTTTTCTTCTTCACCAAGATAAACAAAATGGCTTCATATCACCAATAGCATGACACAGTAAATCTGAGAATCAAATCTGCACAAGTGTATTAGGATCGAATCTTTTTTGATAGCATTTTCAACAAAATGTTGATATTCTGCTCATTGCTATAATCTGAGAAACTTTCATCAAAATCTGGAGTCAGTCTATTTTTTTGTTTATTATGTTTCTTTGATTTCTGGAAGCTTACAGGACATTTAAAAACCCTTCACTCTTAAAAGTTGTGATGTGCCTTGCCAAGGGTTTTCTCTTTTTCTTATCCATTAAAAACAATCCCCTTTGATCAAAAAACATGTCTTCAGTTAATGGGCACTTTCTTCAACACTTTCTTTCCAGCACTGGCTCCTTTTTTGCAATATGAATAGTTCATATCCCGTATGTTTCTTGATAGTAACATCTTTCAACTTTTTTTTTTTTTTTGGTCTTTTTGAGACAGGGTCTCACTATGCAGTTCAGGCTGGCCTTGAGCTCACTTTGTAGCCCAGGCTGGTCTTGAACTCACAATGATCCTCCTGCCTCGCCTCCCAAATGCTGGGATTACAGGTGTGTGCCACCAGGCCAGGTAATATCATTTTTCTTATATTTCCAGTGTCTTTGTTTTCTGCGCATCCTGTAAGCTGTCCTCTCAGGCTTCAATTAGACTTCCACGATGTCTGGTGCAGTCCTTTGTCCTGAACAGAATTCTGACCTTAGGAACATACACAGCTTGAATCTCAAGGACTTTCTTGGTGTCCGATGACTTTTTCATAGCAGCACTGTGGTTGATACAGCTGGTGGATCAATTGCCCTCAGTGTTCTCCAACAACCTTGAGAACTTACCCCCGCCCCCCGCCACAAGATTTATAATGTTGTTCGTTTCTCCTGGCCCTTGCCTTTCACTATTTTCCCACGCCTCTGGGTTTATTTTCATAGTCACAGCTTCTCCTTTGGTGAGAGGCCTGTCTGTCCTACCTGTGGTTGCCTCTCATCTTAGTCTTCTGGAGGAGACTGTTCCCTGAGCACGGCATTCTGGGGGTAGAGACGTTCTCCAGACAGCTTCACTGGGAAAGTTTCCCAAGTGCAGCAGGTCTCCTTGATGTCTATTCTGAGAGCTCCTTTACTTTGCAAAGTTCACTAACCAAAATAAGGTATTTAAGAATTAATTATACATATACAACTGGTATTTATGCTACCTAGCCAAGGAAGTAACAGAAAAATGCACTTGCATTTTAGGAAACAAATTTTTGCAGCTTCAGCTTTGCCAAAGTAACTGGAAAATGTAGCTTAGAGATAGGAGAACAAAATGTTAGATAATCTCATATGGCCTCTACTAAATTTACATTTCTAAACTTCAATTCCCCAAAGTAAATGTTAGGTGTTTAAATTCTGCTATGCAGGTGACAGGTACTCATACATTTACTTAGGAATAAGTACGTAAGCTGAGAATTTGTTTTCACTTTACTTCTACAGTAATACATATTGGTAAGCGAATTACGGGAAAGCGTTTAGGAGTGAGGTAAGGCAGGGTATAGAATATCACCAATAGCTGAAAATACACACATAAAAGCAAAATCTTCATAAGATATAAAATCAAGTACCATAACACTTAATACACATTCCTCAATCATTCATGTCTTTCTACTAAATTGTCAGTCACACACAATTAATTATCCTTTACCTCTGAAAATAGAGGTTATCACTACAAAAATTTTGATGTCACTAAAGGAAACTGACAAAAATCACCCAGTCTCAGATATTCCATCATAAATATACACGTTACATGGAGGTCCTTTTAACCATTGAGTATATAAAACATTTTTTTTTCTGCAGACAGGATGAGATAGCTAAAACTGAACTTATTAACTGTATGCACATGTAATTAACAGTTTTAAGTGACAAGTGTTTTGTTTGCATTCTGCCCAAATGTACCCTTCACAGAGATTTTTAGTCTTAAATATTCAACAATATCTCATTATTGTAATTATGTGACAGACTCACTTTAAGTTACCAGGAAATGGTAGAAGTTCCGTGAAGAAAAATCATCAAGTCAACATTTTAAAACAAAAACTGATTAGCTCTGATGTTTGCAATAAATAATATATAGTTTTTGGGCAAATACAAACCAAATTTCTTGACTTCTATGTTTACATGAACTTCTAAGAGGTATTTAGCAGACTTATTTTATATTGTAAAATTTAATGACTTAAAATACATGAATTTGCAGCCATCCAGAGCATACTTTAGCTACATTCACAATTTTCTTCCTTCCTTTTCTTTTTCCTTCCATCTGCAAGTCGATGATGTAGAATATATAGTACATAATTTTTATACACTGCTGAAGAGCACACTTTTATAATGTATGGGTGTTTTAGATATTCATAATTTTTCCTCTCTACTTAGAATCTGACATGTATTTTCTCTAAAAGGTACTCTACCTGGAATTAAAACTTTCAGGTTTTGGAACTAGATTGATACAATTAATTCACATAAAACACATGATGAGATATGTACTGATTGACAAAAAACAACTGTTTAAAGATATTGGGAAAAGCAAGTTGATGTTGTTTGTATTTTAGAAATTCAAAAACATTAAAATTCAGAACTCTGTGTATAAAATACGTATCTTACAAAGCAGATAAAAAGGACAGCATGCAAAATATTATACTGGAATTTGTTTTCAATGGCTGTAATGGTCATTAAATAAAGACTACCTATTTCCTATCATGGTACATGCTCAACCCTGAGCACGTAAGATTTCTAAGTAGCCATTTCATTTCTTCTATGCACTGATACCTCAGGGATAGATGGAAAATAAACACCCAACATGGTGCTTGCTATTATTCAATGACTTCTGAAATAGGCCTAACCAAAGAGGCAACTAATGGTCTTGGTTGAACAAATTAAGGTTCTGGGGTTAAAAATGGGACAGTGATGTTCTATACATGTTCTAACTCCTATTACCTAACAATTATACTGAAGTTATTAAAACATGGCATTTGGAAAGAATAAAACTATTTACATTTTACCTTACTAAATAGAAAAATCTTTACATATACTAGTATTCAAACTCCTTTATTCTATACAATGCTCTATTCAAGTCTAAATTCTAATGATTAAACACATTGCTATGTATTTGGACAGTCCAAAACACCCTATGTAACCTCTTCCTATAATCCTTCTGTGTCTAACATTAAAAATGTTGCTTTAAAATTTCCTGAGGTGATGCTTCTTTCTGTTTTTGACCAAAAAAAATTTTTTGGTGATTTCTGCATTAACTGCAGAAATTCCATAGAAGTATGTATCACTACTCATATTTCATAGTTCCTAAAATACAAAATTGAGGAAAATGAGTCTCCAGAAGTATGACAATATATTTAAGGTATAATAGTACAATTAAATTCATTTTAACATTGAGAAAATGAATTTTCAAGTAGGGTACAGTGGCACATGCCTGTAATACCAGCACTTTGGGAGGCTGTAGCAGGAGGATCACAAGTTCCAGCCCAACCAGAACAACTTGGTGAGATTCCATCTCCATAAAGAAAAAGAAAAAGGGATGGAAATGTAATTCAGCATGAAGACCCTAGGTTTAATTCCTAGTACCACACATATACCCTAAAAAATGAAAATGAGGATTCAAATACTGGTTGGGTATTTTATGACACAGAAATGCACTCAGTAAATACCAGTGCATAAGAATACATTACTGTCTTTTCAAAGTCTAATTTTTCTTTGAACAGACTCCAAAAGTAGCTTATGTATTACAATGAAGCATTTCTTTGGTTGTGATAAAGGTTGCACACAAGGAACGTTTACGGCAGCTACTTAATTAAGGGCAACAATTCTTATGACAATGACTAACATTTTAAACTTTGTTCAGTGCATACTGCTTTTAAAATAATAAAATCAGTGTCTGATTAAGTTAACAAAATCTCTACTCTGGCAACTAGGGAGTATCAGAAAACACGGGGCTCCAGTGTGACAATTACCTATTTCTCCATTTCTACAGTGATGATTCATAAGTAAGGTTTAGCACTCTGAACAGGACTGAGTCCTCAGTATAGTAGCAACAAGCAATTACTTATAGCAAACACTACTATTAGAATTTCTGTACAGGAAGGTAATAGGGAGTTTCTATAAGGAAGGTGAATAAGACTGTGGGAAGAGGGGAGAAACTGGGGAAAAGACTAAAGAATTATGCAAATTTAAAAGCAGCACACATTGTATACAAATAAGCTGTATTAACCAGATATGCGCTCCTGCAACGTTATCAAAATGATTGATATGAATGACATAAAACTGATACTGAAAGTCTGGTCCATTAAGTGAGGCCAGTCATCAAATTGTTTATTAATACTCCCTCATGAAATGACAACCTTGCACCAAAAGTGGAAACCAGCTATGTCACTGAGCACACTGTTTATCTCAGCTGACACTGTTCCACAGCATTTTTTTCTTTCTGATGAAGAACGTGGTACACTGATTTATATTGTGGCATGAGTTTCTTATCTTGAGAACTGGTAACAGTTTACAGAATGGCTACTCTTAGTACCATAAAGTACAATGCCTAAAGGAGTAAATCATATTTGGAATACTATATATGAGACACTCATTTATACACTCCAAGTTTATTAGGTTCCGAAATTCAGTCTTGTTCATGTTCTATGTTTGTAACATTTAAAGTGTATCTGTCACATGGATGACACGACAATGCAGATGGATAACAATGCTATTAGGTTTTGCACATATAAACACCAATGGGCAGGTAAATTAATTCTTGAATAAATATTAATATGTTCTGAATTTAGACTGCATGAAGTTTGATAAAGTCTAAGAAGGACCTCATGTAAATTAAGCAATAAATTTTGGGTATTTTCATCAGTCTTTTTCAGCAACTCCAAAATCTTTGTATGATACTTACTGATAATTTTTGCATCATTCCTTGAGGGACTTTGATCAAGCAATAATTCAGGCACAATCATCATGTGGAAAATAAATATTCTGAAAAATCAATACATAGCTGATGAACACATGAAATTATTAAGATCAGTGAAAATAAAAAAGATTCTAGAAGATGTGTTCTGCTCTAATTAAACATGGAAGTTCAAAAAAATACCTTTCTTTTCTGGGAAAAATTTGTTGCAGCTCTTCTTTCTTAAGGAAGGTTACTGCTTTTCATAGCTAGTTTTTTTAAAAAGACCAACATTAGAGAGTTCATAGCTGTAATCAACAGAACATACCACATAAAAATATTTTTACTCATATTTTTTTACTTTCTCACAGAAGACAATGCAATTTCAGCTATCACAATCTTGACTCCACATCACACAAAGGTGCTCAAAGTATTTTCGGCCTGTTACTAGCAGATGGATTTACAGATACGCTGGAAGTGGAAGGTGATGTATAGTGGACAATGTCAGTATCTCTGTTTTCATATTTAGCTGTACTTCAGAGCTTAAACACTGACCAAACACTTAACAGGTACTCAAAAATAACAAACAGTTGTTTGGAAAGGGAGGCTTATACTTACAGCTGAATGATGTTACCATTAAGTTAAGAAAAACAAAGAGAATGGAGGAAAAAAGAAGTTCCACTTGTGAATGTTGATTTTTCTTTGAGGAAATACAAATATATCACCTGGAAGGCAGCTAAATTAAGTCTGATGCTTAAGAGAAAAGCCTAGGATAGAAAGTTATACTTGAAAGTTCCTTGCCATATAGTTATAACTGTGAAAGTGGGTAAAAATCTATTTGGGAGACTGCAATATGCGAAGAGGATCAAGAAAGTAGTATCTTTAGGAAAACCACCAACACAGTGGTATACAGGGAAGGAAATAAGAGGGAGTCTGGGAAACTGGATAAAGGTTGCTATGGTTGATACATGGTGCCAACTTGAGCAGTTCAGAAGTTGACTGAGAGACTTAGCAGGGAGCTAGGGTTCTTACTTTGTAAATATCCTTATCTTATACAAAGGAGGGCAAGGAGATTTTGTGAGTGCTACACCTGCCCTGGAGTGGGGGTGGCCTATGTACAATTTGAGGGTAGAGAAGAGGTCTGTTTTCCCCTTTTCTCTCTCTTTTGCTCTGGCTGCTGCCTTGAAGTGTTGCTCCTATGCCATGACACCCTGCCCTGGAGTCAGCTGATTATGGACTGAAATTCCCAGAAACTGTAAGCTAAATAAACCTTTTCTTCCCTAATTTTGGGTGTGAGGTGTTTGTTTCAGCAACTAGAGAAAAGTAACCAAGACAAAGGTCAAAGACAATTATGGCCCAGAAACCAAGGTAACAAAATTTTAGAAAGAGTAAGACCAACGCTGCCAAATTCTCAGAGTTTGAAAGGACAGGACTAATATACATCTAAGGGATGTGGTAGTGAGAAGATAACGTGTGATCTCAGGTTCCACGGAGTAATTAGTTTAGACTATATTTTAAGAAGCACAGTTGTAAAGATTAAACAGACAAGGATACAGGCCAAGAGAAGATTCTGTTAACAGCATTTTGTACATTTCTGCCACTAGCCTTCAAACACATGCCTTATTAGCAGCCCGTTACACATCCAGAAATTGCTCCCCATCTGCACCATCTCACATAAAAATTATATGTACATATACGAGCATACACATAGATTCTGTAAGCACTGTTCATGGCTCAAGTGCAACTCGGCCATGGAGCACTTGCTTGGCATGTGTGAGGCCTTAGGACCAAGCTCCAGTAGCACGACACCAAACCAAGCCAAGCCAAGCCCAACAACAACAGAAAGAATCCCAAACCAAACAACACCGTCCATTCAATAAAATGAGCTACAATGATTCATCCAGATTTCTCTAGCTCACAAAACTTTGTGAAGTCCGTGATGTGATTTTATCCAACCAATCCGTTAGTGATGATTCCCAGAATGTGCATGCTAGACTTAAAAACATTAAGTATTAAGAATGTTTTTGTGTTGGTAAAATGTGAACTGACTCAAAAGTAAATAGAAAAAAAAAACACTCTTATAGACACTTTTTTTTGGTACTGGGGATTGCAAGCACGTGTGCCACTGAGCTTTATCCCCGGCCCTAGCCACACTTTTGCCTCAGCTCTAACAACCTTTAATCTCTGGCTAGGTCACTTGTCTGTTCCCCTACCCCTGCAATGATTTTGAAGTAATCTCATTTTATTGTCTCATCCATAAATACTTCAGTATGTATCTCTAAAAGGATGAAGGGTCTTGTATTTTGTTAGCTGTCACCACTTTTTCAAAAGGACAGTAACAATCCACACGCCTGCTTTTTTTATTGCTTCTATGGTTCTTTTTAAACTTCTAAGAAAAAAACATACATCTTTTAAAACTCTAAAAGTCTAGTTATCTGCTTTGAATCGGACAGGTAAATAATACCTTCTTTGGGTATAGGACCCTTATGCTGCAGTTTTTTTTCCTCCCAGTAATCTGTCCTTCACTGTGGCAAATTTTTAAAGTCTGATGCCAATCTAGTCACATTTCTTTGTAAGTAATTTGTTATGTTCACAGCTAAGGAATTTGGTCAGTGTATAGTTAGATATATGTAACATGTTTAATTCACCTGGAGTTCAATGAATTTCACAACTATCAGGTCTAGGTTTTTTTTTTTTCAACTAAGATAATTTTTCTGATATCATTTGTATATTTATTGCCTATCTTCCATGTGTTTCAAGTTCTTATAAATATTACTCCCATGTTAGATCTGCTAGGTGTCCACTATCTATTCTCCAAGTCTTTTATCTTTTCATTATGATTCTACTTGTATTTTTGCTATGATGTACAAAAGATGTATCTTAGCTGATCTTCCAGTCTCATGATCGAAGTCTCAGCAGTGTCCTTTTCCTTCATCTGCTGAGTTTGGCTGTATGATCATGTTTTGTTAGCTCCTAAAAGTCTTTTTGTGCTGTATGTGAATTTTCTTACATGTTCATTTTCACTGCTGTTATGTTTTATCAAGTTATTTTAGTTAGTGGGCTAATATTGTTTGTCTGCGCTGATCTCTAATTTCTAGGAGAATTTCGAGGGTGGCCATCCCCTTCTGTTGGCTCACACTCCAAGCACAGCACTGCTGCAAACAAGTGCTCCACCTCCACCCGGGCAAGGTCAGCAGTTGAAGCACCAGGAGGAAGCAGCCTGTTCTCCAACCCAGGCTGCAAGGCTCCTCAGCCTTTCCCAGTCCTAATGAGGGGCTAGCTCAGGCTACGGAAGTTCAGTATTCCTTGGATTTATTTGGTGGAGCTAGGGTCCTGGTATAACCTTGAAGGGTAGTCTCTTACCCCAATTCAATAAATACTGATTGAGCAGTATATATGTACCCCAACACTTACAGAGTCTACATTTTTTATTAGAAAGTGAGGAGAAAAATAAGACACTGAGAAGCAAAGTTGCTGTCACAATTTTGCTTATAGATTTAGCTCCATTATTTCCTTCAAATACTGACTGATGCCAATTCTTTTCCAGTTTTACATTTTTCTCTGTGTTCACTCCCTACCCTGTCTCTGCTTCCTGCAAGCAGTCCCATTTTTGGAATGATGATAGTTTAGGTGAAATTGATCCTTTCCTAGGTGAAACAAAGGAACTATCACTATTGCTGGTTCCTTCTAAAAAATCATGGAGTATGTATCTGGCTTGTCCCTTACCACATTACCCCAAGAATTTCTCAGTATTAAACAAATGAGTGAATCCATATCCTGAATCTTCCATGTGCCATTTACTTTAAGTGAGGTTTGCTGAAGATTCTCCCAGAGAATAAATTATCATTTTAAATATGTTTTTTAGTCTTACTCATTTTAAAAAGCGTGATATGCTCTTCAAGTTTTCTTTTCTTTTTTTTTTTTCTTATATGTTCCCCTTTCTCTTTTCCATATAGTTATCTGTTGAAAAAACCAGAGCTGTTTGGGTTTCCAACAATCTGGAGTTTCTTGATTATACTCCTGGTACAGTTCAACATGTTCCTCTCAGTCTGGCATTTTCTGTATGTTGACAGCTGGATCCTGAGGTCCTCAGAGGCTGAGGCCTCTGTCCCTCTAACATGGCCATAGTGGCAGCACAGTATACTGTTTTCTATTTTTTTTTCTTTTTAAATTTAATGTTAGAAACTGCAGATGCTCAATGTATATTCACCACAATGCAATGTAGCTGGAATGAAAACATTTTTCCTCACCAACAAGGCTACTCCATCATAAAGCTCATGTAGGAAAGGCAGGAAAAAGGTTTTTTCTCATTTGCTCAATTTTAAAGATTAATTCTCTATCAGCCTCTGTTATGACAAACTAATTTTAAAGATTATCATTATAAACTTACAGATTTAAACATTTTTGATGGATTCCACACCTCCACAATTACTGGTCTTAGTACAGCTTATAACCCATCCTAGAGAGTGAGAAACTTCTCCAAGCTGTCTGGCCTAATGTCTTTTGTAAGATCTTACATTAATACTTGATATCTTGTTGGAAATCAGGAACAAGAAGATGTTCCACATTCATCTTACATATTTCCTGCCTCTCACCTGGAAATAATTTTGTTTGAGGAGCCTGATTTTTAGTAGAAAACATTTTAAGATCATAGTTTGGGAACTAGGAATGACTACTGCTACTAATTCATTGCTTTTAGGTTTTTTTAATGGACAGAGTAAGGATTCTCATGTATTTCTATATATTTTAAACTTTACTTGGTAATGACTGCAAAGAAAAGAAAAAAAAAACAACAACAAACCAAACCCTGTGTACCTTTCACCTTGATTTGTTTGTTAACCCTTTACTCTCTGCTTTACAATTTGTTCTTAAACATTATTTATATATGCACATATTTCTTCCTGAAGTATGAGGGAAGGTAATTACATACATCATGGCCCTATAGCCATCTAAAACTTCAGTAGGCATTTCCTAAGAAATGAGTGTCTCCTAAATATATCCTATGTCAGTACAATACAGATGTCAACATAGATACAACACTCATCTACTGTCCCTATACCTTATTTGATCTAATAATGTTCTTCCATAATCATTTTCCCAGTGCAGGATCCAATCCAGGAGTAGGTACTTCCTTTATTATCTTTTTAAACAATCTGAAACATCTCTACTGCTTTAGTGTTTCTTCATAGTGATGTCATTTCTTAATCTTTCATGACACGATACTAATTTTATTTCCAAAAAAAACTCAGAACAGTCCTCATGATACACTCCTACTTACACTCAGCTGGAAACTAAGTAGTGATGTTATACTCCCCTCAGGGTGCTCACATCTAAAGCACCATGATGTACACTTCTCCCTCCTTTGATGATGCTAATTTTGATCACACAGACTAGGTGCTACTGATTTTCTCTACCATATTATCATTGGTTTGTATCTTTTCTCCCTCTCTTTTGATGTGAAAAGGTTAGGTACTGCTCCTTATGAAAACCCCTACATTTGGTAGCTGTTAGTGATTCTTTCCTAATCATATTCACTATGATGGGTATTAAATAATCAGTGGTAGGGAAGGAAATTAACTAAAAGGCGTGTAAGGAAACATTCTCAAGTAATGGAGATACCCTGCACCCAGAAGAAGCTGAATTACACTGCATAAATCTGGGCATTTCCCAAAACACACAGAATGATAAAATTAACAATGTAAGTATTATGAAAAAATCATAAACAGATACTGAACTCTAATGAAATGCATGCTGAAGTATCCAGGGATGTCTGCAACTTATGAAATGCATCAAAAATAAGATGGACTGATAAATGGCAATACAATAAAGCAAATACAGCAAAAGGTAACCACTGGAAAACAGAGTTGGGTGCGTATAGAATACTTTCTGCCCAATTCCTTGAAGTGTGCTACACATTTAAATATTTTCATAATAAATTGAGAATTTTAAAAACAGTACCGTAAGGAACAGGTTCTAAAGACCACAAACAGCAAATGGATAATTACAATTTGGAATAATTCTCCAATGTTCATACTATACCTATATTTTGAAAGTATTATGTATCTAAGCTTATGGATGGAAGATAGCCACTTTGTAGCTAAAGTGTGGTTCTAGAGATGATGGAAACATTGATGTCACAAAATATGTGAAGTTTCTCAAAAACCATTTCATAATAGGGAAAATCCAATATTTGAAAATCCGTATGTAATTCCAAAGGCATATCTTTAATTAATACTTTAAATCAATCCTTATTTTATCCATTTTCCTATGTAGTTAGCTTATTCAAGCAGGCCATAAGACTTTTCATTTTTAAATGCTTACTGGAAGAAATGTAGATTCACTTACATTTTGGCAATATGGCACATGAAAGGCAGTTTATCATATTGCCAGGAAAATTTACAGACACTATTTTAAATGGCTGCACAAGATGCATGTACTTTCAAAGTTACTTCTCTGCATTTCCGGGCAGTTAGGTCATTTTAGTTTTCATTAATATAAGCTCTGCTATACTAACAGCTTATATACATGTATTGTCAGCATCTCTAACTACATCATTCTGAATTTCATACATATTAACAAACAGAAAGTACTCCCCACAACAGTGTAAGACATGTTTCACTGTAAACTCACCAGCATTTGAGCACTATTTTTCTTTTTGAGGCATGCTCTCACTATGTAATACAGGCTAGCCTCAAACCCACAGAGATCCTCCTGCCTCAGCCTCCGAGTGCTGGGATTACAGGTGTGCCACCATGCTTGGCCTTTTGAGCACTATTTTTAAACACAGTATTTATCAATTTATAGAGCAGTTTTTGCTGACATTTTATGTGAGGCACTATTATATTGGATCCTACCTGCAGTTTCTTGTCAGCAGGATTTTGCTGGCTCAGAAATAGAACAGGGAGCCATTGGTGCTGTGATGTGATCAGGTGTTAGAGCAGCAGGGTACATGGCTATGTGGGCCTGGTCTCCTGACCTCTTCTCCTCTCACTCTGGGTCTGTCTCTCACCATGACCCCCTTTCTCCATGTCTCCCAGTGTCTGTCCTATCTACATATGGAGTTATCTATCCTTATGTTTTAAATTGTTTTTGGTTAAGATCTATATATTGTTTCAGTCTGAAAAAAATCACTTATACTTTTGCGCCTCTGTTAATTTCTTACTCCAATGATGCTTATGATTTTCCATGATTAGATTTCTGAAGTTTGTCTATTTTGTCAGACCAGAAACTTAAATGCTTTACTCTTTTTGATTAGTAATATCAGTTTCCTTATGTTAATACTTAGACAATATTTTTCCTAATCATTAAATTTTCCTTTATTAATATTTTGCTCTTCTCTTTGACTCTTGTTTTTGTTTTTCTTTTTTTTCCACTGTTTCTGATTTCCTCAGAAAGCTCATCAGTTTTGGCATTCAAGCATGCCAAAAGTTTTTAAAACTTTTTTTGGATCTTTCTTCTAAAAACTATTTGTAAATAAATTGCCTC
The DNA here is from genome assembly GCA_004365215.1 of Cuniculus paca. Taxonomy (NCBI): domain Eukaryota; kingdom Metazoa; phylum Chordata; class Mammalia; order Rodentia; family Cuniculidae; genus Cuniculus; species Cuniculus paca. Next base: position 45,224 of record RJWT010000219.1, on the reverse strand, counting down.
TCTACCCTGCAACACCCCCAAGAGTTTAGTCACCTTAATCACAAAAAAGTGAACATACAAAAAGACTCACTAACCTGGGGAAGACATGAAGGACTTGGTTAGTAGCTCTACCATACACAATAGAATGACAAGAAGTCAGAGTAGCACTGTTGGTAGCTATGCATGGGGAGAGGTTCTGTGGCATTCTTGAACATAATAAAGGAGCAGTTCAGCAATTTATGGGGAAAAACACCACAGAAATAGGGCAAGGTATTATGACCCTGTTCACTCAAGGTACATGCAGCAAAGAATTTATTACCTTTCCGTTCTTGGCTGGGTAGCTAGGTATTATTCCATTAACAGCTAACTAGCATTCTTCAAAGCTACTCAGACATTTTATGTACTATAGATGACTCCGGAATATTCTTATCAAATATTATGTCAAACAGCAGTGGGATACGGATGATCTGAAACAAACCTGTGTAACTTTCATCATCATCGGACAAAGGCACCTCTCTCTTCAGCAGCAACTCCAATTCCTCTGTTTCTGCTACATCCACTGGTCGCTCCCCATGTTTATTCGCTTGAAATGGGTTTCCCCCATGACGAAGCAACAATTTCACTATCTGCAACATTGAAAGGAAGGAGGATTTAGTCCTTACTTTTACAGTGTCATTTTGACCATTCACTTGATAACATTATCGTGGTATTTCTACGCTGCAACTATGACTCAGGGACTAATCATTACTTTGGGCTGGGCATGGTGGCACATGCCTGTAATCCCAGTACTTAACTTTGAGGACAGTGTGGGCTACATAAGTGAGTTCAAGGACAGCCTATACTACACAGTGAGACCCTGCCTCAAACAAAACAAAACAAACAAAAAGTTCTCTAATCATTTCCTTTGTCTTCCAATTCCATCTTCATCCAAACCCTCCCTCATATCTGGTGACCTCCATCTACCATAAAGAAATTTCTTGCTTAAAATTTAAGCATTTAAGTTATTTTAGTACTTACCATTTTTTTCCTACTTTACCATGAAGTCAACAATTATCTACTGAGTTACCTGCCTAAGTATGGTTTGAATTTCTGCTGACAGACTGAAGAACAAGCTCCTTAAGCCTCCTGACGCAGGTGCTGTCAAAGGCACCTCAGAGCAGTACCAGTACTCCTCTCCTGTTTAAAGCTACTGTCACAGCCAGTGCTCTTCATTTTACTCTTCTCCACCTCCCATCAGCCATGCAGCTCTACAGAGAGCTGATGGAGCTTAACCATCAAAGGCCTTTCACTTCGAAGGGACTTTTACAAATTCCTGTGCCGCATTTAGTGTTTAGGATTTGGAAATCTTTCTCAAAGAGGAGCTTTTTTCCACCAGCAAGTTATAAAAGCTTCTGGCTCCATTAAACCTGGGTCTGCCTAGTTATCATTTCCTTTTTCTTTTTTTTTTTTGTCTTTTTTCTCGTTCCCTCTTCCTTCCTATAATCTCTCTTTATTGGCTTTTACCTAGAAGACAATCCTTCCAACTCAGATCTCTTTCACCTTCAATAACCAAATGATACATAGATGAGAAGAAACTTTCTTCAAGTCGATTAAAGTCCTGAGAAGACATTTACTCTTCACTCTTGCAGCTTTGACAAGTTTTGTTTTGTTTCGTTTTGTTTTTGCCACAGTACTGGGGACTAGACTCAGGGCTTTTGCATGGGGCTATGTTCCTAAGTCCTTTTTTTGTTTTGAGACAAGGTCTTGTTAAATTACTAAGCTGCCCAGGCTGGGCTCAAATGTGATCATCCTGCCTCACTGTCCCCCAGTGCTGGGATTAAAGCTATGTGCCACTGTGCTGCTATACCCAGCTGTGCTCTGACTTTTTTTTATCAGCCTTTCACCGTTCTATCTGCATCAGTACATCTAAGTCTCTGAAGATTTAAAACCTATGACTGTCCCTTCTGGCTCTGTCCCTCATCTACTTTGTCACGTTTTGGTATATATCACTGCTGTAAGATTTTTACCTGTTCTGTTTGATAATCACGTGATTCATTCACTCATTGTCTTGCTCACTTTCTCAGCCTTTTTCCAACCCCAAATACTAGAATTATTTATTCAACTCAATGTACAATACATGTTTTTTGATACAAAAGCCTATAATCAACAAGCCCCAGATGGAGCTCACTGAACTTGTACCTTACCTTTTATCTATCTCCATGTGGAGTGAGACATTGAAAGCTAGCTACTCAGTCTCTGAAGTCAGACACCTGGGAGTCATCACAAACTTTCATTTTCACTATGCGTCACACAGAGGGGGCCAAGTGTTTGTTACTAACTGTGCTGCCTGGCTTTCTCTTTCTCTTCTTGTTTTGATTTTCTATTTACATTGACGCTGGTGTGTTCTATCACACAGAAACCTACATTACAATTAATACATTTCACCCCCTTACTTTAAGCTTCATGAGATCAAGACTTTATATTCCCAACACATAATTGTGGTGTTTTCTGGTACTGGAAAATTCATGTTGTTCAATAAATAACATAAAAACATTTCATAAAATATATATAAATAACAAAATATATATAAATAACATAAAAACAATTCATGTTATTCTATAAATAACATAAAAACAGATAAAATATTAACTACATTTATCACTAAAGGAATAATTTAAAACATACTGTAAATCAGGAAGTTCAAATGAAGTATTTAAAAATGAAGGCTCACCACGAATAAATAATACTATTCCTAGATTATTATGAAAGCACAGAATACTCTACACACTTACAGAGAATAGAGAGTGTATGAAGAAAACAATTACTCACGAACCTATAGTCCCAAATGTTAGTATTTTATTGCTCTTGGGTTCTTCATCTTTATCAGAATAGAGATGACTCAGGATTCTGAAAGCTCAGCTAACTTTCAAGGGCTGCTGCAGGAGGACAATTGTCCCTGGCACCTACTGCCATACTGCAGGCACCCACCAAGGTGGAGGCAGGGACGCCACGAGGCCATGTGGGGCTGGGCAGGGAGAATGAGGACAGAGGCTTCTATTCAATCATGGTTTCCAGTGCTCAACAGCACTTCAGTGCCACCTACTCCTGAACCTGAGTCTTCCTGAGATTCGGTGCTATAATGGTTTTAATTTGCATTTTCTTGTCTCTTCTAAATCAGAAGTGCGCAAATTATTGCCTGTGGCCCAAATGTGGTCTGCTAGCTTAGTTTTTATATTTTTAAGGGATTACTATGGGAGACTTTGGTTCTAATCAAAATAGAATTTACTACCAACATAAATATATTAGAAAGATACAGCTTAAGTGATTTTAAATGTTAATTTTCTTTTATTCTATAGGAATTACATTGAATAAAATTCATTAACATTCCTGAGTATTAGAACCAAAACCTGTATGACTACTACACGGTCTGGATGTACATAAAGCCACAGGTTTTACGAAGCACGACCACCAGTAATAGAAATGCACTCAAATCAACAAAAACAATTATCTTTTCTCTCCACAAAAAACATCAAGTTTCTGCTTTATGAAAAAACAATCACAAATTGTGCAACTATAAAGATATGATTAAAAAAAATCATCCTGTAAGTGTATCAAGGAGGTAATAAAAAGGAAATTTCAAAACAAAACAAAACAAAAGGTGTGGTGAAGGAGGAGAAGGAAGAGGTAGCAGAGTTGCCCTGTAAGTCAAAAAATATTTACTGTGGCTTGTATAAAACAAGTTTACCCAGTTCTGTCCTGGAAAATTAACTTCTCGTTCCTCTAGCTTCTAAAATCTTGGTTTTCTATTTCTTCTGTTACTATCTTTGTGGCTCTTTTTCTTTTTAAATCTCCCCTGGGACTAGGAACGCAGCTCAATGGCTGACAACTTGCCTATTATGTGTTAAGACCCTGGGTATGATTCCCAGCTTCAGAATTAAATTAACAAAATAAAATTTCCTCTTCCACTACAGGGATTTAAGAGGATTAAGTAAAAAAACTTTCAGTCATTATAAGTAACACCATAGTGAACATTTTTATAAGTTGAATTTTTTCACTTTTTAGGTTTATTTCCTCATACTAGAAGCCCAGAACAAGACAGCAGAATAAAGGATCTTAATACTGCTGAAAGCTTTCTACCCGTATCGGGAAGCAGCAAATATTGCATGACTATGATGATGAGTCAGGTATAGATGGCTTATTCAAACATCCTTGAAAACAATTATGGGCACATGTGAATACTGCATTTATTCTAACATGGATTTTAAGCAACATAAAAGCTGCTTCAAGTGTAACAGGCAGCAAATTAGAAGTAGGCAAAAATGAGACACAAGAAAAACAATAGGCATCTAAAGCAGAATTAGGAATGAGACTACTGTAAATGTGTATTATGAGTAAATACACTTATAAACAGCAAGTCGAAGATTGAGAGTAAGCAATGTTAATCCTATGTTAAGCTCTGTTACTCTTTAAGTAATTTAGACCTGGCTACAGAACTATCTTTCTGCTTCTCCCACCTTCAAACTGTTTTATAGATGAAGTTGTCAAGACTATTATCAAGTGAATAAAACTCAGTTCTTACACAGAGGCTCATATGACCTGGTACAGATGTACAGTAATGAGAGTTCTTGGTAACTCTCATTTCCCTCTTCATTAGGCACAAATAAATGAAGAGAAACAATTTTTGAATTCTGACTCCCACTCTCCTAAGCATGTTGGCAGGAAGCAAAGCAAAGGTCTTTTGAAAACAGCATTCCAGTCTTGCTCTGGAGACTAGAAATAGTGTTTGAGTCCTTCTAAGTGTATGAGCTCAAAGGTCAGCTTCTGGAAAATATTTTGCAGCTATGTGCATATTTAGAAACTTGTACTCATAGAAACATGCCTCAGTCATAATTTTTTTTTTTTTTTTGCGGCACCGGGGATTGAACTCACGACCTTGCGCTTGCCGGGCAGGCGCTTAGACTGCTGAGCTAGATCCCCAGCCCATCAGTCATAATTTTTAAAAATTACACTTAGGAATCAGGAACCCTTTAAGTAATAAACTTAAAGGAAAGTCATTCATCTTTGATAAAGTATCATCAATGCTTATTTAAAAAGGGTAGAAAGTATAGTATTTTAAATATTATAGCCAGAAAATAAATTCATTTCTGGTAAGTTCAGAAGGAAGGGCAATGCACTCTACATGTTTTTAAGCCTGAAGAGTTAAACCTTAGGCATCGTGCCTCTCTTTGGTCATCAATCATTCATGTATTCATTTATCTACATTCGCATCCATGCCGAATTTATTGCACACTTTCACGTGACATGCCTTTAGTGACTCAGTTAACACAAAAAGGTGTGACATGCCTGTTCAAGTGCTATTCACAATCTAGTGCAAGAAACATGACACAAGACAAGTAAACAGTAAAAAGAAATTTGGTAAATGCTACCATGCAAGTACAGTGGAGCCTTAGTTCACAAACTTGACTCGTTCCGTGGTTCTGGTTGTAACTGAATTGAACGGAGGTTCTACTGTATATAGAAATGATCAAGGAATGAGGGAAGAATGTGCCAATGGTAAGCAAGACCAGTTTAGGAAAAACAGTATTTACAGACTACATTTTTCTTCACTCAATTTTTTTCATTGATGAACATGGAAAAACAACAGAAAAATTTGTAAATTTTAGTTTCTAAGTATTTGGATACATTTGAAATACAGGCACACAAAGATAGCTTCTAAAAACTGTTTTACCTCTACCATTTTCGAAACACTTTAGACTTCAAGATGTGCTTACATGCAATGTCTTCATTTCCTTCATAATGTCCCCTTTAGAGAGGTTTTCTATTGCATAATTTTAAGACCAGGAAATTCAGAGGAGAGAAGTAACTTTTTCAAGATTACATAATTAGCAAAATGATCATGCAAGAATTGGATTTGTGACTATCTTCACTTGATTCCACTTTAGTTTCAACTAAAACAAGAGTTGGCTTTTAAAAAAAGACATCACAATACTCAAGTCTTCTATAACTACAACATCTAGTTATCTGAGAGAAGGACTTCAAATAAAATTTCTGCCAAACTGCTTATTGAATCAGCAAATTTAAATGAACTGTTTTATGGAAAGGTAACACTACCGCTGTGGATAAGCAGTCAGAAAGTAGAGAAAGGCTGCTGGGGCTACGGTTCAGTGCTAGGGTGCTTGCCTAGCACAGGCAGGACCTGGGTTCAGTGCCCAGCACCAGTTACTCTGAGCTAGGTTTTCTTTTGCACACTCACATCTCTGTGCCCACTGCTAGCAGAGTCATGGAGTGGAGTGTCGTCATCTAGTCCTTGTGTGTTCACATCGGCTCCAGCGGCGATCAGCACCTTGGCGACATCATAATATCCAACATTGCAAGCTTCATGCAGTGGCGTCCAACCTAAAGCCAGAAGACCAATTTAACAGATGGGTCATGTGAACCAATTCAAGATGTGTGCTTTTCATATAGACAGGTTTCTTTACTTAGATTTTTTTTTTGAGACAGGGTTTCACTGCATAGTTCAGGCTGGCCTCAAACTCACTGAGATCCTCTTGCTTCAGCTTTCCAAGGGCTGGGATTACAGGTGAGTGTCACTGTAACTGGCCTCATGTAAATAGGTTTATGTGTGACACATCAACTCTAAATTGAGTCTAAACTGCACTAATTCAACTGAGCATGGTGGCACATGCTTGTGCAGTACTCAGGAGGCTGAGGCGGGAGTATTGCTGTATGAGGCCAGACTGGACTACAGAGTGAGTTCAAGAGCAGCTTGGACTACAAGTGAGACTCTGTCTCAAAAAAAGTTGCACTAATTCAAGATAAGCTTTCCTATATTAGCTTATGTGTGCCACATCAATTCTGAATCACACAAAAGAAAAAAGTGATGAAGAAACTACCTAAGAACAACACTAACTTTCAGACAGAAGAAACACTCTGCCACCCTAATTATCAAATCCAAACTAAAATAAAATTTAAACTTGTCAGATTATTAATAATTAAGTTGATAATATCCAGGCTAGAGACGGTATGAGGACAAGCCATCTTTCATATACTTTCATTTTTTCAAGATAGGGTCTTGCTACGTTGCCCAAGTCCTTCTGCCTCGACCTCTTGAGTAGCTAAGATTACCGGCTCTGGTCACTACTCTGAGCTCTTGCATATATTCTTAATGAAAGTAAAAAACAAGTAGAGGATTGTTTTGGTGAGCAGTTTGCCTTTATTTTAAAAAATTTAAATATGCATCATATTTGATATAGCAACTTCAATTCAACTGAAATAGTTCTATAACTGCCGCCAAACACATGGGTGTTCACTACAGAATTGCTTATAGAAAGCTACACTGTACTATGCAGCTGTGAAAAATGAAGCAGACATACCCACATATAGTGATAGATGTGCCTGTAAGACATTACAGGCAGGTTGCAGGATTACAGACCAACAGATAGAATAATTTCATTTTTAAAAAAGCCTACATGTAACCAAATGTACTGAAAGGATAAACTTCAAATTGTCAATTGCATTTCTGAGGAAGAGGAAAAAAGCAGAGGGATGGGAAGATGGGGTGCTATATTGTGTGAAATTAAGGGGACTTTCTTCACTGTTCTCTGTAATGTTAGTTACCATAGCTATTGTTTCAACACTTGATACTAAGTATGTATTGGCACGCAATTTGAGAAATTAAAATACTACTACTTTCTTGTAATCTTCATATTAAGTTAATAAACATTCTTGAAGAATGAAAGTTATACACTGAAAACGTATACTCATTTGCTCAGGGCATAATGTAAACTGGACAAAGAATTATACAATGTTGACTAAAAAGTAAATTTAATATGCAAAAATCCAAGGAACTGACATGGAAAAGTAGTGGAGATCAGGGTTTCTGCACATGCTCCAAAATTTTTGTAACATACTTTTAGAACTTTCATTTCTGCAAAGAAACAATAGGTTCTATATTAAATTATAACCATGATCTATTTTGATATTAGTTGCTGAATTATCAGTTTTGAATTACTAGTCTTACCTGCAAAATCTTTCACATTCACATTTGCCCCTAAGCTTATTAATTCTTTGACTTGTTTCACGTCACCACGAATAGCTGCCATGTGTAGAGGAGTTTCACCACGTTCATTTCTTTTATTAACTTTATCTTTTTGTCGAGATGAAGAACTGGGAGTTTTCTTTTGGGATGGTGTCGTCTGTGATGGGTGATTTGGTGTAGAATCTGTTAAAAAAGAAGAAAGTTAAGAAAAGTTCTGGGTGAAATAATTTGTTTACTTAAAGGCTCTTGATAACAAACTCCTTCCTTAGGATACAGGAAATATCTGTATTCTCACCTTCACAACCCAAAACTTTACTGTGATGATGCATTAATAACTTGATATAAATATAGATTTTCCTATAGAATTATCAAATATCAAAAACCGATTTAGAAAACTGTTTCATTCTTTCAATTCATAAAACTGGTTTATAATGATAATAAAGTATCAAATTTGTACCATAAAAATACTTGCTCAATTAATAATCTGATGAATTGCAAAAACATGCATTTTTCCTGGGCACATTAAAACTATCATTCTAAGACTGAGATAAAGTTGAATTGAAGGCCAGAGTTCACACATCAGACTCAGACAAAGCACTGAAGTTCTGTTAAGTGCAATTAAGGTGAGAGAAAATGAAGCCACAGATCTGTCAAAAACAGTTGCAGATGGAAAAAGGCTAATGAAAATTACACTTTGTTTTGATTCCTATCTTTTGATTTTTGTTCTAGCTTCTATAACAAAACCAAGAATGTTAAATTGTGTATGATGGCCAATGTTTCCTCCTCCATCTTTGCAGAACTATGAAAAATAAGCAAAAATCATCTCTTTTCTTATCAACTAAGAATTTAAGACGGTGCTAATTAATTTTGAAGATCTATAACCATTTGAAAGAAATAATTATTCTTTTTTTTTGTTGGCACCAGGAATTGAACTCAGGACCTTGCACTGCCAGGGAGGTGCTGTGCCTCTGAGCCTTGAATGGAGAGCCCAAAGAAAATTTTTTTCTCCAGACAGTAATGATTTATATCTTCTATCAGTCAGAAAAAGCAATATGCTAAAATTACCAGTTTATCGACAGGGTGCCAGTCAACTGGAAGCCTAGAAAACAGCCTTACAGAAAGAAACTGGGAGACATCTTCAGTAAGGTTAAGAGTTCTGCTATGATGACCCATTTCTAAATTACACATTTTATTTAATAAGTATTTACTTAATGCCCAGTAAATGCAAAGATCCCTGCTCTTATATAGCTTCTAATCTAGTGGAGAAGACAGACAATAAACAAATTGTCACACAAATAATGATAAAATTACAAAAGTGGTGTTATAAGTAATTCCACTAAATTCAAGAAAGGATAAAAACTGAATTCTACTAAATTTAAGAAAGGATAAAACAAGTGTAGCTGGGCCTGGGGAAGCTCAGGATACACATTAACTCTCCAGTGATGGTAGAACTTACCTGGACTGTTGTCTCTCGCAGTCATCTGCATGAGAAGGGCCATCTGCTTTCGCTCTGAGAGTGGATAACCAAAAAGAATGCTTACTGGTGTGGATTTTTTATTTCCAGCTTCCTTTTTTGTTTTCTTCTTTTCTGGACCTTCTTTCTCTGGAATTATTAATAAACATGTAAGAATTTGAAACCAATGTAAGTATATGGAAAGCAACTATTTTGATAAATGCTTTACATATATATGAAAAATGTTTACAAAATGTGACTGGTAGCAGCTACAGAAAAGAACAGTAGACTTATGTAGGCAATTTCCTTTCTAGTGCTTTGGATCTATATTTGGAAAAATATATTCTGAATTCTTTTTTTTTAGGTACTTGGAAATTTATTCCTAGTAAAATCTGTACTTTAGCAATTTGTTCTATTAAAATTTAACTTCTTCTAAAAACATTCCAAATGTCCACAGTATACTTAGTTATCCCTTGCTATCTACAAGGAATTGGTTCCAGGGGCCCTGTGGGGATCCCAAAGCCTACTGACAGCTCAAGACCCTTATAGAAAGTGGTATTCGAATCTGCCTGTGACCTATGCAAATCTTTCTATTCACTTGAAAACATCTCTAGATTACTTGTAATCCTTAACATACTGTTAATATTATATGAAGTTACCATACTGGATTGTTTAGGGAATGACAAGAAAGAAGTCCGTACATGTTTAGTGCCAATACAATTTTTAAAAATATTCCTGATCTGTAATTACTTGACTTGGTGAACACAGTGAATTATATGACATCTTTGAAACATTTAATTCAGTGTAATTTTTATCTTTATTACTGCTAAACCTATGAACCAATCCTGGGGGTGTGGCTCAGCAGTAAACAGTTTGCCTATCACATATGAAGTCTGAGTTCAGTCTCCAGTAATACTAAATAACTTCTCCAATTCCAGCAATAGTTTACAAATCTTTCAAGAAATCAAGTCTCTTTAAGAGACTTCAAGATAAGTTTCATTATATAGATCAGTTATTGAAAAAGCCACCAAATTATTTTATTCCCATCATAGGACTGCTGAACATGGAGTATTAGTCAAAGTGAAAAATAAGCAAATTAAAGATTTTGTGGGGCTGCAAGGTAAGAAAGATCCTGTAAAGGCCCAAAAATTTCCAGAGTCCTTTTCAAAGAGATCTGATCAGTCTTGAGATCTGCTCTCAGACTCTTATTATTTGGGCTATCTAGCAACACAGCCAACATTTCCCATTAAGTGCCAGGAAATCAGACTGAGGTGGATTCTATGTGTAAAGATGCATTTATGGGAGTTCATGTCAATAATCTGGGTTAACTTATGTAGGGGTCTAGCTACTACCTGCCTAGGCATGTACAGTATTTTTTGGAAATTGTATACAAATACTTGGGATTTTAAAATCCAGGTATAAGGGTACCTGCAAAGAGGAACTAAAAAAAAAAAAACAACAGCAACAAAAAAAACCTTAAAAATTACAATAAATTAGTAGGGGAAGGGATAGCTTTGTCAATACAATGGGATTTTTTCAGAAAGCAGATGTGCCAGCAGGTAGATAAGAGATAAGCATTTATTAATCTAGCAAGTTTCAAAAGAAACTAATTAAAATCTGAAATTAATAGGATAAGAAATTAATGATCGTTATTGTGTGCCACTTCAGTCAATTAGAATAAATTGGCATCCCAAAAGCCTAGAAAAGTTAAGAGGTCCTAATAGTTAAACTCAGCTGCTCACGGATCATTCAAACTTTAGTAACTCCTAATACATCCATTTTGCTGGATATTTGATTTTACGTAACAAAACCAAATTTCAACTTATTAAAATATCAAACTTTTATTAGTATTTCTAATATGGGCTTTCATTTTCATATTTATCCTATCATTAATGATCCAATTTAATATAAATCCAATCTTAGTACAATATTTAACCTACCACTAAACTTACTATAAAATTTAAACAGGTCTTTGAAAGAACTAATCTTTTCCTGAAATGTGTATTCTTTTTCTTAGTAATTTTATGTATGTCTTGGCTCTCTAGTTTTTAGGGAGGAAGTACAATAACTGTTATTTTAATGGTTTCCATAGAATAACAATATCCCCTCACCCTGCATATATTGAACCCACAGTGAGGACGCTAGGCAAGCTAATAGAGTGACACCCAACCCTTTTCATTTTATTTTCCAAAAGGGTCTGAGTTGTCCAAGCTGGCCTCCAACTTGCAATTTTCCTGCCTCAACCTCCCAAGCAGCTGGGCTTACAGGTATGTGCCACCCAATCCAGCTAGCTGAACGCAAAATTAAATATAATAAACATATTTCTCTTCTAAAAGTATTAATATCATGAAAATTTTATACAACAAAAGATGTTTCAAGGAAAGATCATAAAACCTAGTAATAAGTAGAAACAAAAAAATACTTAGATCTATCCTTAAAACGTTTTTTAAAATTTAGGGGAAAACTGCCTTCTGTTTTCTACTTGCAAAATGATTTTTCTGCTCTAGCTGCATTTTAATACAATGTTTCAAAAAGATTATATTCTAAAGTAATATATATCTGAGGATATTAAGAAAAGACATTTGAAAGTTTACTAACAGAATTTTATGCTGCTATATCAAGTAAAGTATATAATGATTACATTTCTGGGGGAAAAAACTGGGTATCTCTGAATATTTAAATAAAAATTCAAATTAAGATTCGTATATCCAATACAAACTTTTTTTCTTTAATTTGGTTACCATAGCCAAGATATGAAATGAAGGCTAAGTAACAATAGCTGGTGTTAGACAGGTTTGTGATAACTACAATATTCTTCAAAACTATGAAACTGTTAAGACTATTGTGCATGGTTTTCAAATTTAAAGCAATTAACAAGTCTTTAGCGTTTTTATCCTGTGAAAAACTCACTTCCTCTGACCTGTCATAAATAAAAAATGTATCTGAAAAGTGTTAAAACACATCTCTAGTTCTCAGTAACTAAAAAATGTATTTATTTGTCCTAATAATTGGCTAGAACTTTATAAAGTGCTATTTTTTAATTTACTTATTTATTTAGAGACAGGGTCCCACTATGTTGTTCAGGCTGGCCTTGAACTCACTATGTAGCCCAGCTAGCCTCCAACTTGCAATGATCCTCGTGCCTCAGCCTCCAGAGTGCTGGAATTACAAGCATGTACCATCATGCCTGGCAGAATTTTATAGTTTAAAACACAGGTTCACTGACAAAAACTGCTCATTTAGCACTGTTTACCACAGACCTGAAATTTCACTCAGCCCATGTAAAATTTTTTTAAGGAAAAAGCTGAGAGATTCACTTCAGATTATTTGAAATAAACACTGAAATAGCCGGGTGTGGTGGTGCCCGCTTGTAATTCCAGCACTGTGAAGGCTGAGGCAAGAGGATTGCTGCAAGTTTCAGATCAGCCTGGGCTACATAGTGAGTTCAAGGCCAGACTGAACTACATAGCAAGACTCCAACTCAAAACAAAACAAAACCCAACATTGACATAAAGTTTATATCAACTCAACAGCTTCTTCAGTGATCCAAGGAGCTTCAGAAATGCAGAGATGGCCCAGCTTCAGAGTCTGGAAAGCTAAGGGTTTCTTTCCAGGTCTGGTCAGAATAAACAGAAGGCTGAACACCTGCTACTTCCCAACTAGGGTTTGGGAATATTATAGAGAACAGACAAAACTGTTTCCTCCCCCTTGGAAAACTTGATTCATAAACCTAACAGTGTCTGAAAAATAATGAAGATGATATTTCCCCACAAAGCAGTCACTGCATAAGGAACTAAACAATGGAGTTACAATACCAATATAGATGAATATAACTGTATCAGTCATACTTGCAGTACACTTTCCCCAATTCTGAATATAAATTTGTCATGTTCTGCTTTTAAAATATCATGAATGTCTAATAGTTAACAATTTCCAGCAGTGACACTCAGATCATGGATGGATATATCGCACACAGCTCCTTCTGCTACACTATGGTGCTTAGGGAACAGCTTTCAAAGGTGAGCCTGACTGCACAGCAACTGACTGTAAATATGACTCCCTCCTCCCAATTTTGGTAACCAGGATCTACTGACTCAACAGCTCGATTAAAAACATTCAGGATAATTATTTGGTTTTGCCCCTACCCCACCTAAACCCACAGATTTATAAAATAAAAACCGTATCATAAGCAGAAGGCTTATTTCAATTTTTATAGCTACACATAATAGGTTAAAGATTGGACACTTAGAGATAGCCAGGGCTAAACAATATTTACATTTTACAAAGTTTAGAGACAAGAATATCAGCCTATTTTTTAAAAAAAGACCCATTTAACTAGTTTTCCCCTGCTTAACTCTTCACTTTAAAATATCTATATATGCTTTGATATTCTTTTATTTAGAGCCATTATGAATCAGTAACACATGATAACTGGAGTCGCAGCCAAACAGAGATTCCCACATAGGTAATGGTGATGGCATTTCTCCAGGTAGCCTGGTATTTTAATCTATACAGTTAAATTCAACCTGGGCAGCCAAGTCAACAAAGACTGAAGAGTTCAAAGGAAAAATTTTAAATGTGTTTTTATAAAAATATCACATTATTGAAGGGTATACAGCAAAGCAGACTTGAGCATCTTCCCTCCCCACAGGGGTTGCTGAACTGTGCAAGGCCAGAGGAAGGTCTGACTTTCACAGTTTTCTGTATGAATGGTGCCTCACACTGTGCTGTTCTAAACCTCCGTGGAGGTTTGTAGCAGTCCACACACAGCATGTGTTGGACACAGTGTCCTGGAATATGTCAGAACCTAAAATGAAGAATTTGGCAGACTCACATAGTTCTTATTTACTCAAAGTTACCACTAAACTGTTTTGAAGTTACTTATGTACAACACTTAATTGTAAATGTGACAGAAACCACTAGCTAAATAGGAGCACCTGAATTACCTGAGTATGTCCTGTAAGAAGATATAAGTCTCTCCCCCCAATTTTCACTTGTATGTCCTGGGTCTGAATCTACAGAATGAGAAGAGACAGGAGAAAAGGAAAAAGCACACGAAGGGAAATGCAGACTTCAACAAACCAACATTTTTCAAAAGACCATCAGTTACGCAAGGATCTATCATTGTTTTTCTAAAAGATTATTTTTATGGCAAAGCCAGAAGTACTTTTAAAACGCAAGGTTGGTCAACACCTAGACTTCAGTTCTTCAACTGGCTCTTGAAGCTGAGAAATTCAAACATGTAGTTTCAGTCACAGACATTCCTGACACTGCTTATTAAAATACACCATCTTCTTTTGATGCTATTTGTTTTTAAAATTTCTGAATTATGATAAAAGAGACAGGACTCTTATCACTGGTTTTCAGTATACAATCTGCCTTTGAAAAACCTGAATCACACTTTGTTTCACGAGAGCCAAAGCAACTCCCAATACAAAAGAACATTTTGGATGGCAGTATCATTCTATGCCGCAGACTTTTCTACAAATTATATGTATTTCAAAGAACAAACTGCTACAGTGATTGTTACTGAAGACATCTTAGAATGAAAGCAGTTTATAAAAAAAAAAGCTTATCAGTTGAGAATATGGAATTCTGTCAAACAATTCATGACAGAATTATGCAGAACTGACTTTGGCAATATGGTCACAGCAGACGTTTTTATTTTTAAACAGTATGTTATTTCAATTCACACTAGTATTGCTCTGCTCTTCACATACTCAACTTGTTGATATACACTTTTCTTTCCAGGATCATTATTATAGACAATGTTCATGGTATCAGACAGGTATAAACCAAATGTTGGGAAAAAAGACAGCAAGTAACTCCTGAAAACAGTATTTGAAAAGTTTAAAAATAAGACTAAGTTTAGTGACAAAAATGTCTTTATTTTGTGAGTATATACTTAATATTTTTACAACTGCGGGTATATAAAAAGGTACAAAGAAAAAAATACTAACAAAATTTCCAAGTGTAACATCTGGTGAACATTATTCCAAACATCTAAACATATACAAAGTCAGAAGAACTGGCAGAGATAAGAAATAGATTTATGTAAGAAAAGGAAAAAAACACAAAAGCTGTTTTAAAATAAAAATGGTTTAAGATTAATTTTATTTTAATCCAATGTATAAAAAAACGAAAGGAACTGCCTTTTCTCTATAAGGGATAACATATACTAAAATATAAACATTTATCAGAATATTTAATCATTTTTTTTTTTTTGAGACAGGATCTCACTATGTAATTCAGGCTGGCCTAGATCTCATTAGGCAGCCCAGGATGGCCTCAAACTTGCAACGCTCCTCTTGCCTCTGCCTCCAGAGTGAGGGGATTACAGGTGTGCGCCACCGTGCACTTTTAAAAATCATGCAATTCAGTTACATGGGATCAGTTAATGCCTTGCTTTAAGTGAAGAAGAGCTGAGTGGCATTAACACTTCCTCCTTATTTCTCCCATCCAAGTACTAACCAGGATCAGACGAGATCCTGCTTAGCTTCCAAGATCAGACGAGATCAGGCGTGTTCAGGGTGGTATGGCCGCAGACCCTCCTTATTTCTTCATCCCATCCTTTTACTTTACCGAGTCAGGGTTTATAACATTTTTATTTTGTTATGCACCAAATACAGATGAACTTGGTTCAGGTTTAGCTCCTATAGTGAGAAAGTCTTATATTTAAACAATTTTATCTTTAATATGTTCTGAGCGCACATATAAACATATAAACTACAATTTAATGCAATGAAACAATATGTAGTTTGTGTAACCTAGTTTTTCACTTCCAATACACAAACATCTTTTAATATCATATGTTCTATAATGTTACTTTTAAGAGTGAAAATCATATTTCCTCATTGGATTTATCATACTTTAATTTACCTTTACTACTTGACACTATTTTCCTGGTTCTGTGAATGAAGGGGGAATTTTGCTATTATTAACAAAGCTGACATAAACATTCTTAAATACAAATTTTTGCTCTAATCAATAATTATTTATAAAAACTAAATGTCAAAAGAAAGTCAAATAGTAAGAAACTTAGTTTGGGATATATCTTACGTATTCTTACCATTTACTTATTTTTAAAAGGTATGCCTATTTTAGAAAACTATAGCAAATTCCTACGTATAACTCATGACCACTTAGGTATGATTTAACCAATAATTTTGTTAGTCCTTATATGTTTTATTTATTTACCTATGTATTTATTTTGTTTTTGCGTCACCAGGAATCGAACTCTCAACCTCTTGCTTGCCAGGCAGGCGCTTAGGCCACTGAGCTAAATCCCCAGCTATATTTTATTTATTATCAATATATTCTTTTACATTTCTTTGCCATCTTAATTACGTTGTTCTGAAAGAACTGACATATATCTTTCATTCATTTCCCATTTTTGTTCTTCTTTTCACATTTAAGAGACCTTTACTACGCATATTAAGAATTGCCACATATGTTGTAGATATACCCCCTCTATGTCATTATCATTGTTTTAGCTATTAGTTCATATATACTCTATTAAAAATAGATCAATGTCAAATATGGAATCTGATGCTATAATTATCTTTCATATGGAATATATCACTTAATGTACCCTGGATTCTATTTCATTGTTTTTAATAATAAAAATAAAAGACAGCTAAAGTGTACGTAACACATTCCAATTTGGGCCTAGGAATATTCTGCATGTTTTGACTGCATATAGAATACAAAAACAAACTCTTAACCTAGTATTTACTAACATATAAATTGAGTCTAACAAAAATATATGTCTTAAATCTACCAAAATTTGGTGATGGCATGTTAATTTTCTCAAGAAAGAGAAATATTCTAAAAGAATGAAAGTCATAATATGCCACTAAATGCCAGTGGCAAAAAAATTTTATCAGAAGGAAAAAAACCCACATAGTCCATTGTTAAAATGTGAATTACACTAGTTTATTCAGTGCTTAAATTCATGTCTTCCTAAGTAACATTTTCTCCTTAATTTTACTCTACATAAAAGAGAAAATATCTGAAATAATGACAAAGGCTCATGAGAACTTTTTTTTTTTTAAACTTATTCCCAAGAAATGGTAACACTTCAGTTTATCAAAATCCCTTCTTAGAGAAATATCACTGTCACTGGAAAATAAAATCTGGGTAATGTAATTTAAAAAATGAAAAACAAAGGGGTTTTCAAGGAGAAAACATGAATCACCTCTTAAAACAGGTATCTAAAATCACACACAGGTGTGCATCACTTAACGCTGAAGACATGCTCTGAGAACATGACGTTTTATGGTTCCAATGCCATATGAACATCACAGAATGGACTCACACAAATGGAGATGGCTACAGTATCACTAGGCAACGTAACTCACGGGACTATCACTGTACATCTGGCACATGATGACTGTAATTACCTCCTCCTCAGCTAAGTGACCTAGAAACAGCTTCAGAATGTCACATAAAGATAAGGAGAGCCATACTTCAGTTTTAAAAGCCTCCTAAATAAAGTAATTTAAAATGAATAAGAGTATCTAATTTCTTAATCACTGCAAGAGTGTCTTGGAAGAAGATTAAAAATGTCATGAGTGTTTAAGAACAATTTTCAACTCAAACAGAACAAAACAAACAGAAGACCTACCTAATTAATGTTTATATTAAAAATTACATAAGCTCAGAATGCAACACTAACTTTCTGTGGGGAAAATTAAAATATTTAGAAGACAGTTTACTATTATATCATGCAAGGAATAAAACATCTGTGACAAATAATATTCAAGTCTATGTCAGTTTCAAGAAATAATTAGTTTAGTGTTAAATATTAGTAAATTATTATATAGCAGTAAGAATTCATCTCTAATGAGTAACTAGGACAGACTTATGTCACATGTCAGCTTATGTTATAAAGACTAGAGAAACAAAAGTACTATGAATAGCACTGAAGCAGTTAAGAGTCAATTAAGTGTACCCCCCACATTTCTAATTCATTTCTGAATCTAACATACATAAATTTCTTTGGTGTGCCCAACAGGTCCACAAAAACTCAACTTTTTCTCAAATCTACCATACCCTAGTGATTCTTATTACTGAGCAAATTTTCATCACTGGAACATTCTACCAAAAAATTAAGTTCTGAAACTGGGAAGAAATTTGTAATAAACATTAAGAGACTAAGGAACGAAGCAATTTGTTTTATCTCTGGTTACACATCACATACATGATAGCCCTGCAATACTAAAATGTGAGTATCAGTAAGATGGGGTGTCAAGAGAAATACTGCATATGAAAGGAAAAAAGAAAACTACAGTAAGAAAATCATTAAGATTCTACCAGAAAATAAAAAATTACTCTACCTGTGTCGGAATCTCGTTCTTCATTCCTTGATGGGCTAATGGTAAAAGGAAGTTTACGCTTCATGGATGATTTCTCTTTCATTTCCTTGCTCACATCACTTCGATCAATTTTTTGAGTTTTGCTGTAGGATGCAATCTTATCTTTACTCTATTAAGAAAAATAAAATAGGAATAATGCCATATAAGTATTAGCTAAGCGATATGGTACTTAAAAACACCTCATTAAGGATATTTTCAAACAGACAAAAATAGAGAAGGGTATTACAAACCATCACTGTATTCACTTGCTCAAGACCCAGCAACATTTCTGCCAACTTGTTTCCTATTTCTCCACTTTTACTTAGTAGCAGAATTTTAAAATAACACTAAAATAATACATTTTGAATATAACAATACCGCATGACTGAGTATAATCTAGATGTATCAGAATAAATATATTTTAAAAATGCAACTCTGAACTGAAGACTATGTTTTATGAAAAATATACAGGTGACCTATTTTTTATTTTTTAGAGACAGGCTCTTGCTATGAAGTTCAGGCTGGCCTTGAACTCACTATGCAGACCAGGCTGGCATCGAACTGTCAGTGATCCATCCTCCTGCCTCAGTCTCCTGAGTGCTGGGATTATAGATGTGTGCCATGATGCTCAGCTACATACCTGACCTTTTTATCCTTGGATTCTGCATCCACAAATTCTACAAACCATGTACTGAAAATATCTGAAAACAAACTATGCCTGTAGTAAACATGTAGTTTTTGTCATTATTCAATATAACAACTATTAGTAAAACACTTGCATTACTAGGTATTATAGATTCTCTAGAGATAATTTAAAGGTAGGTTACAGTCAGTATTATACCATTTTATATAAGAGGCTTGAACACCTGTGGGGCTTTGGTGTGGGGCTGTCTTAGATCTAATCCCCTGCACATACTAGCTATACAACTACCTATCCTAACATAGACATAGACTCCATTAAGTTCTTTGTTGATTTTGTTTTTCAGTACTGGGGCTTAAACCCAGAGCCTGCATACTGAGCTGCCTGTCATTTTTATTTTGAGACATCATCTTGTTAAGCTGTCCAGGTGGGACTGAAACTTGCAATCTTCCTGCCCCAGCCTCCCAAGTACTGGGATTCTGGCTGCCATGTCCAGTTCTACCAGAAGTTCTAAGGGGTAACTGAGCTAGCAGTATTAGCAGCTGTGATCTTCCTAGAAATGCAAATTCTTAAGGCTCCATCCCAGACTTAACTGAATTAGAGTTGCTGGATCTTCCATGCTTAAGTTTGAGAATCACTACTTTTACCAATAAAGATGTACATATACCTGAACCACAGGAATTAAAGGATAATCTGTTCAATATAGTAATAAGTTAGAATTTCACTTCTTAAATCAGAGGCACATGGATACATTTCTAATTCAACTTTGAAAATGAAAATATATCAAATAAAAATATGTACCCATTCAGTAAGGTGAAGAATCCTACTCTCACATCCTGCAACTATAACCCACCATCCAACTGGTACAACATATCTAAACTGGGGTATGACAACTCCTTTGTGAAAAATGAGCTTGATGCTAAGAATGAAGTCACAACACCTTAGCAGTAGGGCTTAAAAGAATATTCTCTGAATCAAGATAATATTTATCATAATTGTAGTCTCAGAAGCAACTTAAAAGTAGATGTATACTCTAAAAGACCTAGCTAAAAGCTGAAAAATGAAGTAAGAGGGGGAAGAAGGAGCATAATTTTTCAAAGACACAGACTCCAAAAAACAAGCCGGGCCTGGTGGCACACACCTGTAATCCCAGCACTCAGGAGGCTGAGACAGGAGGATCTTTGCGAGTTCGAGACCAACCTGGGCTACAAAGTGAGCTCAAGGCCAGCCTGAACAGCATAGCGAGACCCTGTCTCAAAAAGGCAAGGGCTAGGGATTTAGCTCAGTGGCCTAAGCCTGGCAAGCACGAGGTCATGGGTTTAATCCCCGGTTCTGCAAACAAACAAACAAAGACCTAGACTCCATCAATAAAAGCAAAAGTGTTTATACAAGACCAATAGAGGGCTGGGTATATAACTTGGTGGCACAAGTGCCTGCCTGGCAAGCATGAGGTCGTGAGTTCAATCCCCAGTACCAAAAACAAAACAAAACAAAACAACAACAACAACAACAAAAAACCAATAAATTTTTTGGCAGGTTTAATCATGAAAATAAGAGAGTAAAGTGATAAAGACTGGAATTGAGCTGAAATACAACTCAGAGGGACTATCAAGAAGTTACAAAAGAATGCTGTTACACTGCCACAACCCATGCAGCTCTTGAGGTTCTTGGCATGAAGGACCACAAGAAGATGAGAAAATAAAGAGACAAAAGCTGGGGTCAGATGGAGGCCTTACCCTCCTGATGGGAGAGAAGGAACCACTCAACCACTGTAGCACGTTTATTTATACCTTCAAGAGGAAGATGTCAATTTTAACTCCACTGCCTAGCAACTTGTTTGCCAGGCTGGCCTGGGCCCCTTGCCTTCTTTGAGCTGGAACAGCCTATGTATTTGGCTTGTTTTGGGCTCTCTGTGTTTTTAGGGTTGGCCTTGTTTTAGCCCCACACATGATCAATCTCCAGCTTCAACAGCTCCCTATATTACACCATTAAAAATTCTTAAGGTTGGAAAAGTGGTAATTTTCTTAGAAAACAGGCTTCACTAAAAATTAGTTTATGAAGGGGGAAAAAAAGCTCCAGAGATCATAATAAACCCATGGCCAAAAATTTAGAAAGGCCAATGATTTTACAAGAATTTTTAAAAAACCTTCAAAGAACAAATATTTCCCATTTCATATAAATAACAGTACAACACAGAAATAACATTTAGAAGCTACCCACTCCCAACTCGCAAGTCTAAATTAAACTGCTACCAAACAGCACAAGACAGAAAAATTATAAATGAAATCTATTTGTGAACATAAATGTAAAAATCCTAAACAAACTATCACATCAAACTCAGTATCTTAGAAAATAATATACCACAATCACGCAGGGTTCATCCACAGAATGCAAGGATAGATCCATGTTAGAAAATCTCAAAACAATTCATTTTATTGGAAGATTACAGAAAAACCACACAATGACCTTAATAGGTGACAAGAAAATCATCTTAAATTCTGCATTCATTCATGATAAATTTATTTGCAAATTAGTTAAAAAAATGGGACCTCCTTATGTATTAACTGGTGTACACTACTGAAAAATAAAAAAGCCACATTCATTTCCAAGCTTTAAAGTAAAAACCTTGGGTTGTTTTTTCATTTGTCAACAAAATAAAGCTTCATGGTTAACTGTTTTGCTTACAAGGTTTTTAAATGCAGGTTTCATTATTCTTAAGGTATGATGGGGCAAACAGATGTGGGGATGACTGCGACTGAGAAGACACCAGGCCGTGCTAGACAGAGAAGTGAGTCCCTCAAGGTGGAGAGTGCAGAAAGCTGGACAAAGCCGTTATTGTGGTTTCCCAGGAAACAATGGGTGAGGCAGGACAAGCAAGCTTAGAATTATCTACTTTCCACAAGACAGAAGGCAATGGGACAGAGGAGGTATTTCTCCAACTGTCCACTTTGAGGGTTTGTAGTATCTCAGGTAGAGTAGTAGTGTCCCAAGTGAGAAGAGGGACCATAAAGCTGGTGGCTGGTATGTAGGGCTCTTGATTAGTCTGCACACAAAAGATGTGCTCACAAGAAGTTGTTCATTATCCCTAGGAATTGCTAGCTCTAGGATGGGATAGTAATATCTCAAGCTAAGACATAGATGTCAAAGCATTAGAAATACAGATAATAAGCATGATTACAGAAATGCTCCTGAACTTATTGTGGGATACATCCCAATCAAACCATCATAAGTGAAAATTACTATAAACTGGAAATGGACCTAAGACACTTAACCTACCAAACATCATCACTTGGCTTAGCCTACCTTAACCTGCTCAGCACATTTCCATTAGCCTACAGCTGGGCAGAATCATATCATGAAGTGCTGACTATCTCATGTAATTTACTGACCACTGTGCTGAAAGGCAATTACTGTATAGGTACACTTTTGCACCACTGTAAAGTCGAAAAATCAGTAAGCTGAACCATCGTTAAGTTGGGGACATCTGCAGACAAATCAACAAAGTCTTGTCTTAGAAAAGAAACTCTCTTATGAATATAAAAGATCTTTAAAAACCCAAAAATGCCCATTCTCCCATGTAGTTATGTAATATGCTATTCAGTGCCGTATGAGTTAGAAGAAATCAGGTGACAGTAAGTTAAATGGAATACATTCACAAGACTTAGTATCAACTAAGTTCTCCAGTGACTTGTTATGCCCCATGTAAAATAAAATATTTGCAATTATTATGTGAACAAAAGTTTTTTTGTGAGATTTTTAATACTTTAAAAATTATTTTAAAAAAAGACAAAAACTTCAGGTACAGTGGCACACACCTGTAATCTCAGCATTTGTGAGGCTGAGGCAGGAGGATGGCCATGAGTTTGAGGTCAGCCTGAGCTACACAGTGAATTCAATGCCAGCCTGTGACAGAGCAAGACCCGCCTTAAAAAAAAAAAAAGTCTAAGTAAGTGGAGAGAGATTCCACTGCGTATTGGAAGACAAAACTGCTAGGACAGTAACACTGTCCAAAGTGAGTTACAGGTTCAATACAATTCCTATCAAAATCCTAGAAGGAATTCCTTGCAGATCTGCCTTTTTTTTTTTTTTTTTTTTTGGCAAAAACTGACAAACTAATCCTAAAATTTATATGGCCATAGTAAGGATCCTGAATTTGGAACAATTTGAAAAAGAACACAGTTTGAATACTTATCCTTCTTGAGTTTTAAAGCAGTTTTGGGGTTGCCTGGAAGTGGTGCAGGAATGGGGACTGACAGCAAATAGGCAACAAGGTCTTTTCACAATGAGAGAAATACTCTAAAGCTGGCTGTGATAATGGCTGCACAAATCTATTAGCGAAAAACTGCATGTCACCTCAGACATCCTTCAATAAAAAATGACTTTTTAAAAGTGTTCTTAAAAAGCCAAAAAAAAAAAAAAATCAAAGATATGTACAAAAGCAAGTAAGGAAAGACTACAGATATTGAGATAAGTTAGAAGACAACTGCAGAAGTCCAAATAAAGGTTTTGAGTGTTTTAATAGGAATGGACAAGGATAGGGTAAGAAGGGTCAAGGGTCACTGGGAATGATTAACAAGAAAAACTGTTGATGCACGTGAGTATATACTGCAGGCCGAGCTTTGTGTTGAGGATAACCTGCTATTTCACTATAGCAAGTCTTTAAGGCAGTACTGCCTTCCATTATGGAGTGAGGCAATGAGGATGTAGAAATTATGTCTATCCACAGGGTACAGACCTGGAAAATGGAATAACAACTGTGCAGGTGTGTTTTGCCACTAGAGGGTGGGGGAAGAAATGTCAAATGACTGCAAGATCTTGGATTTTTTTTGTCCCCTCTCAGTGATTATTTCTTGATTGTGCTAGCTTAGCAGTTGTGTTTCATTTAGTAATTATGATCATCCCAGGGAGTGAAAAACAGTTGTATCCTCTGGAATCCAATTTATTTCTAAAGGACATAAATAAATGGTTTGGATCTGCCTGATGCTATTATTTAGATCTAGAATGTCCCCCAACGGTGCCTATGTTAAAAGCTTGCAACTATTAGGAGCTGGTAGAACTTTTAAGAAGTGGGGCCTAGCAGAGATCTTAGGTAACTGAGGATCCGCCCTCAAAGGAACAGTGGATATGTGGTCTTTCCTATTCTTCACTCCCAGGCCAAGAGGTGAAGAACTCTGCCTCTCTCAGCTCTTCCTGTTCTGATGTTCTGCTTTGCCAAAGGCCAAAAGCCTGAAACTTCCCATACTGCGAATGAAAATAAGCCCTTCCTCTTCATAAGTTATCTCAGGTGTTTTCAACAGTCATGGAGAGAGAACACATTTGGCATTCATGTTGTCCTTTATTTTATGAGTAATTACTAAAAATACTGAACTGTGTGTTGCTTTCCCAGTTCCGAAAAAGCAAAACAAAACAAACGAAAAAAACCCTTTAGTCACATACCTTTCTTCCATATGGTTTCTCTACCATATTGCTGTCACTGTCAGAATTTTCACTCTGAATTGGTTTTGTGAACCCAGATTTGGGCATTTTATAGCTGTTCAGCTAGCTTCTTCTTTATTCAGTCTTCTCATCCTGGATCTGTAAAGAAAAGACAGGTAAGGGTCATTTGTGTCCTATACAATAGACTCTACCTACAGTTATATGCTACAACTAGTATAATTTTGTATCTCTATAATTTATTTTCTTAGAAAAGACAACTTAATCACTTAATGATTTGAGGTTTCAATGAAATGTTTTTGATCCAGTTCACTCAGTTTGTCATAAAAAAGAAACCCAGATTACTTTAAAGCATCTCTAGTCTAGTACTATCTTTAGTTTTCAATATCCAGAAGCAGTGGAGAAAGTTCCTTTCCTTCATTAAGCATGTCTGACATTTAAAACTTTATCACCTTACTCAGGGATATGACAATCATGCACTAACTGTAATGATCACTTTATGCATCAGTTTCTTTCCAACTTGTTTAGCCTCTTCTCACTCTGTAAGCTGACTCAATAGGTTAAAGTTCCTCCCAGAAGCTTATGTTATGACAAGCTTATGCTGAGATCTAGGAAAAAATCCTAGGAGACTTTACCATATTAAAAAAAAAGGAAGCTATGAGACTAGACCTCTTTTGCTCTGATGATCTAATAGCCACACATGGCTACTTAAATTAATTAAAATTAGATGAAATTAAAAGTAGTGACTGCAGTATACAGTGGAGATACGTACTTATGCATTTCTGCAGTCATAGAAAGCTACACAGCACTAGGTTAGACTGAGGCTCCTGGCCAAGTGGAACATTACTGGGGCCACAACAGCAAGCAGAATGACTAACAAACCTTTTAATTCTGTCACACTATCACTTTTCTATAAATGGATATCACATGTCTAAATAAGTTGTCATTCTAGTATCTATATGAATTATCAAACTCAGACAGTACTCTCGGTATACAATTAATAAAATCTGCTAAGGTCTTCAAATTTTCTATTGTTTCAGAAACAAAAATGCCTTAAGTTCACTGGTCTATCTTTAATAAATGGTGCTGGAAAAACTGGCTCTACACATGCCAAAGATTAAAACTGGACCTATGTCTTTCACCACGTACTAAGCTTAAATCAGAATGGATTGAAGATCTTAATATTAAACAGAAACATTAAATTTACTGGAAGATAGAGTAGGTAGAACTCTTGAAGACACTGGTGTAGGCAAAGACTTTTAACAACTTCATATAATAAATTCAATAAATGAAATCGACAAGCTCCTTGAAAGGGATATGCCACCAAAACTCACTGCAGAAAAGACATCTTCAAAAGCCTAACACTTATTTAAAAAGTTAAATTCATAGTAAAAACAAACTCCAGGTCCAGATGGATCTAACAGTGAAGCCTACAAAACATTTAATAAACAGGGCCTATTCTACAAACTCTCCTGGAGAAGAGACAAGAGACATACTTTATAAGGCCACCAATACCCTAGTAACAAAAGCGAATAGAGAACTACACACCAATTACATCTTGTAATTTAAAAAGCAAACAAAGAAACAAACAACACTCAACAAAACATTAGTAAAACAAATCCAGCTATATACAGAAAAGATACTGCACCATGACCAAGTGGGGTCTGCCTCAGAAATGTAAAGCTAGCTTCATCAATCTACAGTTACTGCATTAATTAAAAAAACCAAAAACAGATCTCAGTATAGAAACATTGATAACACTTAATCTCCATCAATAATAAAATCTTTGCAAACCAGAAATGCAAGGGAACTTGAAAGCTTTCTCTTGTAGTAGTGATCATGAGGTATCTGCTCACAATTTCTGTTCAGCACTAATTAGTTCAGCAAGGCAAAGGAAGGAAACAAACAAACAAACAAACAAACATAGATAGAGGTTGAGAAAGAATAAAACAGGTTAGCCAGAGCCTGGTGGCACACACCTGTAATCCCAACACTCAGGAGGCTGAGACAGAAGAATTTTTGTGAGTTTAAGACCAGCCTGGGCTACAAAGTGAGCTCAAGGCCAGCCTGTATGGCATAGCAAGACCCTGTCTCAAAAAGACAACGGCTGGGGATTTAGCTCAGTGGCCTAAGTGCCTGCCTGGCAAGCATGAGGTTGTGAGTTTGATCCCTGGTGCCACAAAAAAAAAAAAAAAAAAAAAAGAATAAAACAGGTTTCATTTCCAGTGGAGGTATCATCCATGTGGACAAAGTCAAAGCAGCTACTAAGTAACGAGGGAGCAAAGGTTGGACACAAGACTATGTGGTCAATATATGAAAATTAAGGGCAACCCACTCGGGACCCCTTCTCTCTCTCAGACAGAAGCTTTCTCTCTCTCAATAAATATACCCTGCTCATAAAAAAAATACAAAAATTAAAACAATTTACATGCAACAAGCCATTGGAAAGTGAAATTACAGACACAATGTACTGTAACACTGTTATAGTTTGGATCTTATGTGGGAAGGAACTTTGATGTACATATAGAACACTACTGATACACTATTTGCAAGATATGGCTGAGGAAAACCTCTAGCTGGCAATGCGGCTAGAGGACAACTCTGGGGAACAGAAATAGAATTTGTGAAGTTATTGGTATGATATCTAGATTACACATAGAAGAGTGAAAATCTACCAAAGGAGTCCTCTAAGAACTACACAAAGAAGATCACTTTATAGTCCTTCAGAATCAGAGCTTTAAATACTTTATTCTGCTTGCTCCAGTTACTCTATCTCGCAACTTTAAGTCTGACTTAAAAAATTCTTCATGGTAATTCAGAAAGCATGGGAAGACGTCCAGGAAGATGGTAGAGCGGTAAGTAGCAAAGAAAACAGCCTGAGAGTCACTGTCCAGATGCTGGAATACAGCATTGTGAGGAAGACAAGAAGGAAAGAAGTGGGTCCCCTGGGCCCAGGAAGAATATGAAGTACAAATTGAAGCCAACAGAGAGTAAAAACAACTTCAAGGAAGAAGAAGGCAGTAGCTGGTGGCACCTTCTCCCTGAGATAGGACTCACTGTGCGAGGAGCTGTTCGAACCTGGGTATGTGCAGTCATGGTGACAGTGATGGTTGGCAACACTGGAGGACTCTGCAGAGATATGTAGCAGTGGAGGGGAGCAGTGGACGTGGAGGACTGCACTGGCTGGTGGTGAGTGCAGAGGATTTAGTCCTCCTGCGGGGAGAGAGCAATTGGCTGGGAGCCATTTTGCATTTGGGCCAGATAAACCAGAACCCAGAACTGCTGCTGGCTTCCTCTAGCAGCTCCCAGCTGGACCCAGATCCATGGAAATTGCTTGGCCTGTGGCAAACTCAACGAGTCTGGTTTCAGGACAGGCTTGCAGAGATTATTCACTACCCTGCCAGAAAGCAACCGCTAGCTTGCTGGGATAGGTCAGCACGATTTGGGACTCTGTCTCCATAGGTTGTCTACTAGAGAACTCAGAGAGAATCTTGGAAGTGGACTGTTTGTTTCTTTTTCTTTTCTTTTTTTCTCTTTCTCCTACATTGTTTTATATGAGTGTGAATGTGGATCCTAACCTCTTTGTGGGTGTGGCTCTGTTCTGTTCTTTTTATCTCTTTCATCTCTCTTCCTTCAGTCTTCTGCACCACTTTCCCCAAATTGGTGTGAACCCCCTTTGTCCTCCAACCTTACTTCTCTTTCTCTTCTTCCACTTTTCCATTTTCTCCTTAATCCATTTTAAATTTGAACCCCTAAGGGCAAAATTCACACATTACAGACTTATATATTGCATATAATTATCTGATTGGTTTTACATTTTGCTATATAAACATGAATTTAGTCCATAAGATAAAAGCTGCAAGTCAAGGGCGAGCTCAGTTTGTTGTTTTCTAGGCTGTGTTTGATGCTATTGGTACCACTATAGCCAAAACTGACATAATTGTTCTAAATAGCCATTGGTCCAGTATTCTATAACTGAGATTAACGAAGGGGCACAGAAAATATGGTGGTACAGTGCCAAAGAACCAGGGACTAGGCCAAACAAGCAACAACTTCTCATCTCCAACAAACTGAAGAGGTAAGATCTTTCAACAGACTCAAAACCCAAAACCCAGCTACACCTGGAAGATACTTCACAGAAGTAATCATCACCTAAGTGTCCTAAATACTACCAATAAAGCAACCCACCATAGGCAACTTAGAAGTATCACCCCAGGAATTAAACTAAAAAAAGAAAATAAAATGAGAAGACACTTAAGAAAAATGCAACTACAGACATCCAGCTCAACAAAGGCAAATCCAGGGGACAATCCAAAAGCTTGCCACCAGGCCTCTCTGAAGTGGTGACAAAAAAATCAACTGAATGAGGCTCTGAAAAATATGAAATCAGAAATAATCTGATAACTACAGAGATTACCAAAACATATACCATGCTTAGCAATGTTAGAGCAGACACAGACCCAAAAAAAAAAAAAAAGATGAGCTTAAGCAAATTATGCAACTCCAGCATAGGAAAAAAAATGGAATCCATAAAGCAGATTCAAGAAGATATCTAAGAGAATAAAAACTCCATTGAAAGTATTCGAAACAGATTAGGCCAATATGAGAACAGGATCTCAGATATTGAAGACAGACTTGCAGTTAGTGACCAGGGAAAGAAAGCGTTCTCAAAAATAATAAGGAACTGTAAGAAATCAATTCAGCAGCTGCTAGATGAGACAAAGAAGAATAACTTAAGTTTGACTGGAGTCAATGAACAAGCAGGAGGCACCACAAATTACATTAAAAACATGTTCACAGACATCATGGCAGGGAACTTCCCCAGTAGAGAAAAAGAATTTGACAAACAGGTAAATGAGGCATATAGAACTCCAACTAACCATGATTAAAAAAAAAATCTACAGTCAAGCATATCATAGTCAAGATTCCAGAAATTAAACACAACAATAGAATCCTAAAAGCTGTTAGAGAAAAGAAACAAATCACCTACAAAGGAAAGCCCATCAGAATTACAGCTGACTTCTCAACACAAACTCAAGTCAAGGAGAGCATGGAGTTAAGTACTCCAAGTTCTAAAGGAAAACAACTTTCAACCCAGACTGACGTACCCTGCAAGACTGTCTTTCGAAGTTGATGGACAAATAAGATACTTCCATGACAAAGAACATCTGAGGAAATTTATGACCACCAAACCAGCACTCCAAAACGTTCTGAAGGACATTCTAGAAAGAGATAATAAGGACTACAGCTCCATGAACCCAACAGGAGGAATCCATCAGGCAAGGCAAACAATTAAAGAAAGGGGAAGGGGGAGTCAACAACAGGAAGATAACATAATAAGGATAAGTCAACACATTCCAGGTATAACCATCAATATTAATGGTCTTAATTCACCAGTCAAAAGACACAGACTGGCAGAATGGATCAAGAAGCAAGACCCAACAATATGCTGCATACAAGAATCATATTTAATTCAAAAACAAATTCACAGACTGAAAATCAAAGGATGGAAAATAGTACTCCATGTGACAGGAACCCAGTAAAAATCAGGAGTAGCTATTCTATTTGCAGACAAAGTGGATTTTAAGCCAAGACTGATTAAGAGATAAGAAGGTCATGACATCCTCCTACAGGGAACAATCCAAGAGGAAGAGATAACAATCATAAATATGTATGCAATAAATACCAGTGCACCCAACTGTATAGAACAACTACTAACAGACATGAAAAATCAAATAAGCCCTAATACAATTGTATTGGGAGACCTCAATACCCCACTGTCACAAAAAGAACACCTACACAAAAAAATCAATAACGAAATGTTAGAACTAAATCAAACTTTTGAACAAATGGACTTAACAGATGTCTACAGAGTGTTCCACCCCACAACATCAGAATACACATTCTTCTCAGCTGCACATGGGAGAGTTTCCAAAATAGACCATATACTGTCTCACAGAACAGGCTTAAGTAAATGCAAAGGAACTGGAATTATCCCATGCATACTATCAGACCACGGTGCAATAAAATTGGCAACCCATGCCAAAGGAAACCACAAGAACTTCATAAACAGATGGAAATTAAATAGCACCCTACTAAACAAGCAACAGGTCACAGATGAAATTGAACAAATTAGACAGTTTTTACCACTGAATGATAATGACAATACAACATACTGGAACTTGTGGGACACAATGAAAGCAGTATTAAAAGGGAAATCTGTAGCAGTAAATACTCAGATCAGGAAAACACAGCAAGTGCATATAAACAACTTAATATTGAACCTCGAATTTCTAGAAAAAGAAGAGTAGGCTAAACCAAAAGTTTGTACAAGGGAGAAAATTATAAAGATCAGCGCAGAAATTAACACACTGGAGACTAAAAAAAATACAAAGAATCAATGAATCAAAGAGTTGGTTCTTTGAAAGACTGAATAAAATTGAAAAACCCTTAGCCAATCTTATCAAAAGATGCAAAGAAAAGACTCAAATCCACGCAATTAGGAATGAAAAGGGTGAAATCACAACAGACCCTGCAGAAATCCAGAAAAATCACCTACTTTGAAAACTTCTATTCTATTAAGATGGAAAATACAGAAGAAATGGACAGATTCCTAGATACATATTAATTACCAAAGCTGAATCAAGAAGATATAAAAATTCTAAATAACCCAATTATCAATAAATGAAATTGAAGATGTAATTAAAAAACCAATCAACAAAGAAAAGCCCAAGACCTGATGGATTCACTGCTGAATTCTACCAGAAATTTAGAGAAGACCTAACACCCTCATTTCCCAAACTCTAATGAAATTGAAAGGGAAGCAATACTTCCAAATTCATTCCTGGAAGCAAGCATTACCCTGATACCAAAACTAGAGAAGGACCCAACTAAGAAAGAGAATTACAGGCCAATTGCCCTAAAGAACAGTGACGCAAAAATCCTCAACAAGATACTGGCAATCAGACTGCAGCAAATTGTCAAGAAGATTGTACACCATAATCAAGAGAGATTCATCCCAGGGGTACAGGGATTGTTCAACATATGTAAATTCATAAATGTAATACACCATATTAACAGAGCCAAGGACAAAAATTGTATGATCATCTCAATAGATACAGAAAAAGCTTTTGACAAATTCCAGCACCCATTCTTGATAAAAATCCTACAGAAAATTCAAATAGATGGCCTTTATCTCAATCTGATAAAAGTCATCTATGACAAACCAACAGCCAACATCATACTAAATGGATAAAAACTGAAAGCTTTCTCTCTAAAACCAGGAACAAGACAAGGATGTCCACACTTTTTTTTCAGTCTCCAGTGTGTTAATTTCTGTTCTAATCTTTGTAATTTCCTTCCTTTTGGTTTTTGGTTTAGCCTGGAAACATTAACTGAGCAATCAGACAAGAGAAAGAAATAAAAGGAATGAAGATTGGAAGGAAGAAGTTAAACTATCATCATTTGCAGATGACATGATATTCTACTTAGAAGACTCCAAAAGCTCCACCAAAAGACTACTAGATTTATTAAGTGAGTTCAATAACATAGCTGTTTACAAAATCAACACTCAAATATCAATACCCTTCCTGCACATGAATAATAAACTCACTGAGAGAAATTAGGGAAACAACAACATCCAAAAAAAAAAAATACCTGGGAATCAATCTAATGAAGGAAGTAAAAGACCTCTACATTGAAAACTACAGTACTCTGAAAAAGGTGATTGAAAAGGACATTAGGAAATGGAGAGCTATCCCATGCTCTTGGGTAGGAAGAACCAATATAGTGAAAATGGCCATACTTCCAAAACTCTTATACAGATTCAATGCAATCTCAATCAAAATTCCAATAACATATTTCACAGAATTAGAGAAAACAATCCTAAAATTCATCTGGAACCAGAAGAGATCTAGAGTAGTGTTACGCTTTGTATATAGATGGCCCCCCCAAGCCTCATGTAGTCATGGAAGTGGCTGAATCTAGCGTTTGTGATTGACTCCTTGTGTAGCGCTGGAATTGGCAGTGTGAGTTCTGCACCCGCCCAGGGGTGGAGCCAGCATACAATGTAAGGTCGGAATGGGGGCGTTTTCCTCTCTCTCTTGGCACAGTTTGCTCTTGTTGCTTGCAGCCGCCATGAACAGGTGCCCCCTTTTGCTCTGGCTGCTGCCTTGAAGTGTTGCCCCAGTGCCATGCCAGCCTGCCTTGGAGCCAGCTGATTATGGACTGAAATCCCCAGAAACTGTAAGCTAAATAAACCTTTCCTTGCTTCACTTTGGGTGTCAGGTGTTTGTCTCAGCAATGAGAGAAAAGTAACCAAAACAGAATTTGGTACCAGGAGTGGGGTCGTTGCTGTGACTGTACCTGACCATGTGGTTCAAGAGCCTTTGGGAATGGCTTGTGGAAAGAGTTTGAAAAGGTTCAGAGATGTTGCCTGAAAAAGAAGCCCTGGAACAGCTTAGGCTGTTCTGTAGGGAAGATTCTGGTCAGAGCTCAGTAGACCACAAGGCTGATAGAAAGCCTGCCAGTAAAGATCAGGTTCAGGAGGTTTCTGCTGGGAAGAAGGACTGCATTGGTTGTTGGACTCCACACGATGTGTGCTATGGCTTGGCAGAAAGTTTGTCTGCATTCTGCTCATGTCCAGAGACTTTGCCTGAGACTGAGATTAAGGGTGGTGGACTGATTAATCTGGCAAAGGAAATTTCAAGGCAATCAAATGTTGAGGCAGTGGCATGGCTATTGTTGGGGGCTTTTAGCCAGATTTATGTTGGAAATCAAGAGCAAGGAGCCCAACATGATGATTTAAAATGTGAGTTTGGTCAGAAAGCTGTGGACTATAAAGATAGAACTGAAACCTTGATTGCTGAAAAAGAACAGAATACAAAAAATGGCCTAGAGACATCCCGGAAAGCAACAGGTCTCCATCCTTTACAGCCTCAAAGATACAAAAGTAAAAGACTTTGCCAGGGGGAGAAAGCTGCAGAGTGCCACATTCCAGAATGGCGACAGAGGCCACACGAGGTTCCAAAATGGTGGCGACATAGAGACTCTGTTCCTCGCAATCAGGTTCAGATGCCCAGCGGTCCAGGCACTCAACCCCTATGGCCAAGAAAGAGGCAGGCCTGGCTACTGCTCCAGCTGGCAGCAGACCTTGGCAGCATCCAAGTGATGCTGGTTTTAGGTGCATGGAGAATGCACACATTCTGAGGTTAAAGAGGCTTCCACCCCGATTTCAGAGGACCTGGAACGCCAGGCAGTGCGCCCCTGAGAGGGCAATATATGAAGCTATGAGTGTGAAGCCAAAATGGAGGCCCCGGAAGTTTGGAAAAGCCAGGAACATGGATCATCTAAGGAAAGCTGCAAAGATTGAGCAGAGTGGGCCTACGAGAGAAGCCATGGGAGTTAATGCCCCTGGAAGTGCCATGGGGGTGGAGCCACACAAGCCCTTTGGAGCTCATAATTTGCCACAGATTGCTTCAGATGCTGGACATACAGCTACAGGACTTAACCTTTGCCCTGCTGGATTTTGGACTTACTTTGGTTCCAATGATTTGTATTCCCGTTTGTAACTTTTGGAATGATAATGTCTGTCTTGTGCCATTATATGTTGGAAATGTTTAACTCTGTTTTCATTTGTACAGGGGCTTAAAGCTAAGAGTTTGCCTTAGATCTCAGAGGAGACTTGGGACTTGGACTTTTCAGCAATGCTGAAACTGTTAGGACTCTAGCAACTCATGGAGATGGACTAAATGTCTTGTTTAAGGGATGTACATGAGTCTTTGGGGGGCCAGGGATGGAATGTTACAGTTTGTATATAGATGGCCCCCCCAAGCCTCATGTAGTCATGGAAGTGGCTGAATCTAGCGTTTGTGATTGACTCCTCGTGTAGCGCGGGAATTGGCAGTGTGAGTTCTGCACCCGCCCAGGGGTGGAGCCAGCATACAATGTAAGGTTGGAATGGGGGCGTTTTTCTCTCTCTTGGCACAGTTTGCTCTTGTCACTTGCAGCCGCCATGAACAGCTGTCCCCTTTTGCTCTGGCTGCTGCCTTGAAGTGTTGCCCCAGTGCCAAGCCAGCCTGCCTTGGAGCCAGCTGATTATAGACTGAAATCCCCAGAAACTGTAAGCTAAATAAACCTTTCCTTGGTTCACTTTGGGTGTCAGGTGTTTGTCTCAGCAACAAGAGAAAAGTAACCAAAACAAGTAGTAAGGGCAATCCTAAGCAACAAAGACAAGACAGGGGGCATCGCAATCCCTGACTTGAAATTATACTATAAAGCTACCGTGATAAAAACAGTATAGTATTGGAAGAAAAAAAAAAAGAAACAAAAAAAGCCGAGAACAACAAAAACAGACCTAAAGATCAATGGAACAGATTAGAAGATGCAGAAACAAATGCAGACACACTAATCCACCTTATCTTTGACAAAGGTGGCAAACACATTCACTGGAATAAAGATAGTCTCTTTAATAAATGATACTGGAAAAACTGGCTCTACACATGCCAAAGATTAAAGCTGGATCCAAATCTTTCACCATGTACTAAGCTAAAATCAGAATGGATCAAAGATCTTAATATTAAAACAGAAATATTACATCTACTGGAAGACAGAATAGCTAAAACTCTTGAAGGCCTTGGTGTAGGCAAAGACTTTATGAACAAAACCCCAATTGCACAGGAAATATCACAAAGAATGAACAACTGAGATCTCACCCTATCAAAAAGCTTCTGCACAGTAAGAGAAACCACCAACAAAGCAAAGAGACAACCCACAATGTGGGACAAAATGTTTGCCAGCTGTTCCTCAGACAAAGGATTACTATCCAGAACACATAAAGAACTAAAAAAAAATTAGTTCTGCCAGATTTAAAGGTCCAATCAAAAAATGGGCACCTGAGATGAATACATACTTTTCAGATGAAGAAATAGAAACTGCAAATAAATACGTGAAAAAATGTTCAACATCACTGGTCATTAGAGAGATACAAATTAAAACAACACTGAGATTGCACCTCACACCAGAAGAAATGGCTAGTATCAAGATCAACCAGTAACAAATGCTGGAGGGGCTGTGGGGAAAAAGAACCCTTCTCCCCTGTTCATGGGAATGCAGACTGGTACAACCACTGTGGAAATCAGTGTGGAGATTCCTCAAAAATCTAAGACTAGAGTTCCCATTCAACCCATCTATTCCACTTCTGGGTATCTTCCCAAAAGAATGAAAAACATCATACCACAGTGCTATATGTGCACCCATGTTTATAGCAGCACAGTTAATCATAGCCAGATCTTGGAAACAACCTAAATGCCCACTGACTGAGGGATGGATAAAAAAAGATGTGGTATTTTTATACAATGGAGTACTATAAAGCAATAAAGAATGATAAACTGGACACTTTTATAGGTAAATGGATGCACCTGGAGAACATACTCATTAGTGAAATAAATAAGGCACACGTGTAAATATCATATTGACTCATTAGTGTGAGAAGCTGAAAGAAACAACATATATATGTAAAAAATAGTTAAGACAGTTATACTACTGACTTCTCTGAGTTCGCTAAAGAGAAAGATTTGCGCTGGTATTGTTCGGACAACTGAAGGCAGATGTCTTGTGCTCTGGGTGAATGATTTGGGGATGACAATGCACAATGTATGTACCACTGTTGCCCCCGATTGACGTGTTTTGAAATTTTGTTTTAGGTTTTTTTTTTTTTCCTTCTCCTCCTTCTTACCCCTTTTCCTTTTCTCCTTGAAATAAAATGGATTTGGGAAGAAACAAAAAAAAAGAAAGCATGGGGATTATTCTTTAGTTTCTATTGACTAGGCAAGAAGAGAGCAAAACCAAAGTCTGTCAGCAAATCCTTCCAAGTTACCAGATAGATACACTCAGCTCCACACATATAAAGAGTTCAAGGCAATCAGTACTCATTCTTTAGGAGCGAATCTTTATCAAAGTGTTGGGGGAACAGAGGAGGGGTAACTTCCTTTTGATTGGACTGTAGAAGCTTTTTTTTTTTTTTTAAAGTTAAGTGGGAAAGAAAAGGAGAGGAGTCAGCACCTGAGGAAGGAGAGGATAACTCACTGGTAGAATTGTCTCACAGGCATGATGCCCTGGATCCCATCCACACAATAGCAAAAAAGAATAAAGCAGAACAAAATATGTCAAAACTTAGTGATGATGGCTGAAAAAGATTACATATTAAAATTTATCTGAAATGTAAGCACAGATGCAACAAGCTGACAGTTTATTTTTTTCTCTACTTTAATGAAAACACCTCATGCTGGTACTTAAAAGAGAATGAGATTTATTCACATCAGTTCTGGAGGATCAAAGGCATGGTAGCTACAAATGTATGAGGGCATAAAGGTAGATGGCCTCAAATGGTGGGACACAGACAGGACGACAAAAGAACTCAGTCTACCTCTTGCAACAACTGTTTTCAAAACTTTTACTCCTTTCAAATATAGTAGTGCCCTCAAGCACCTAATAAAATTTCCAGTAGGCTTCCCCTCTCAAAGATACCACCACGTCCTAAGATCAACACACTGCAGCCTAATCTTTCAACACATGAACCCAGGTGAGATAACATCCAAAATAGCAGCTACAAATACTTTGATAAAAGAAACCAGAGTTCCTAGGAGAAATGGTTGCTCCTAGGATAGAGGCAGGAAACATACAAGATTAAGTCTGAGAATTCTGCACTGCTTAAAAGAGGTGCTCAGAAAAAGTATACATTAACATATAAACAACAATGGGGACAGGTCAAAGACATGCAGATGTCAACTGAAAGAAGGCCCGATAGACAAAGCCAGAAAAATGAGAGCAACAGAATAAGTAAAGCAGCGTTGGCTTATAACCCAAAGAATAAACACTGGCATCCACAGTGACAAAAATAACTGAATAAGTAAATGAAGTAAACAGATAAATCTTCCATGAAGAAGTGATGGCAGTTTATGTACACACTCTGCTCTGGAACCTTAACTCCCATGTACGCTGGGAATAACTGTACCATGGAGAAGCCTGGCGGGTGCCTCCTCCAGGTGATCAACGGCAACACCAACAGCAAAGAAGCTATGCTAATGGTATGTACTCTAAACATGGCGGGAACTGCATTTACCACTGTGTTCTCTTCTTTCTCTAAGCCCACAGTCTTGGTCTAATCATGAGGAAAACAGAAGACAAATTCTAACAGCGGGGTATCCTACAAATACACAGCTAGTATTCCTTAAAGCCACCAAGAGCAAACAAAGTCTGAGAAAGTCTCATGAGCAAGAAAAGCCTAAAAGGACACGGTGGCTAAATGTCATGTGGCGTCCTGCATGGAACCCTAAAACAGAAAAGGGACAACAGTTAAGACTAGAGAAATTTGAATAACATAAGGACTCTGGTTAATAACAATGTTTTTATATTGGTTTATCATTTTTGACAAATGTACCATGTTAATGTAAATTATTAGTAATAGAGGAAACTGGTATGTGGTGTATGACTAGACGATTTTTGCATTTTTCTACAAATCTAAAACTAAAGT
Source organism: Cuniculus paca (assembly GCA_004365215.1). Classification (NCBI taxonomy): domain Eukaryota; kingdom Metazoa; phylum Chordata; class Mammalia; order Rodentia; family Cuniculidae; genus Cuniculus; species Cuniculus paca. The sequence goes on along the minus strand of RJWT010000219.1, from coordinate 6,815 downwards.
AAAAAATTTACTTAAGAAAATGTTCTCCAGGTAATTTTGATGGTTTGGGAATCATTAAGCACCTCTCTCTACCCTTTACACAGCAAATTACTTATCTCCAATTCACTTTACCTCGTTTTGGCTTTTTATTACAGCATTTGCTTCTATCTAAAACCCTGTCCCCATTCTAGTTATTTTTTCCAAGTTCATGTCTATATCTTATCTCATATTCTGGTGGTTGATCAGGTTCTTTAATTTCTCTCTATTAAAAAGTTTTCCACCCTGCTGTAACCACTTATTCTTTATTCTTCCTCATTAGAATTTTGTTAACATCTTTTACCATTTTCCTACAGTGGTAATAATCATTTTCCTATTTGCAAACAAAGAAAATTTATGCTATTTTTTGGCATTTGTAAAAAAACTGTGCCAGGTGTGGTGGTGCACACCTGTAATCCCAGCACTCAGGAGGCTGAGACAGGAAAATTCCTTCGAGTTCGAGGTCTGTGCTATGAAGTGAGTTCAAGGCCAGCCTGAATGGCATAGTGAATAGTGAAACCCTATCTCAGAAAGACAAAAAAAGTGACTATCCACAAATTTACCAATTAAATCATATTTAAGTGTTTTGTGGCCTTAAGTACACCATGCTATTGTGCAATTGATACCATTATCGACCTCCAAACCTTTTCATCTTCCCAGCCCCTGGTAATCACCTTTACCTTCCCTACAAAAGAGCCCACACTACCAGCCTCACATGAGTGAAACTGTACCGCATTCCTACCTGGCTCACGTCACTCACCATCATGATGTCAAAGTTCTGACACATGCTACAGGATGAAGCTCCTCTTTCCTTTCAACCCAGTTAGTATCACACTGTATGGGTATAACACATTTTATGGATCCATTTCAACTTTCAACAGACACTTAGGAATTGTTTCCACTTGTTGGCTATATTAAACAACACTAAGAACAAAAGTGTACAACATAAATTATGTTTTTTCAAAAATTAGCTTTATTGGTATACTTTTGATTACATAATGATCATGTTCATCAGAGGAAATTTGATCCTGTATGTAATATATCGATTTTTTTCCCCATTCCTCTCTTTTCAACACTTCTTCCCATCCCCATTTACAAAACCTTTGTTTCCTTTTTTCCCCTTCTATTTTTTTCCCTTTTTCCTTCCTTCTCTTCCTCCTTCCCCCTTCTTCCCTTCTAATCTGAACACTTTCTTCCTGCTTCCCAATGTCTATCGTCTGTTTTGGTCTTTACCCTTTGCGTTTCTCACACAAGAGAAACAATGGGATATTTAAACACATTTGTCCAATTTATTTCACTTAAAAGTATGGTCTCAAGGATCTATTTACCCAAAAATGCATCAAGTCCATCCTTCTTTATGGCAGAGTAGTACTCCACAGTACACAGAGACCAAATTTTCTTCAGCATACCTCACAGAACCACAGAACTACAGAAAACAACCCTAAAGTTCATTTGGAACCAAAAGAGACCTAGAATAGCAAAAGAAATCCTGGGGGTGGGGGGGGAAGGCAAGGAAAGGGACATCACAATGCCCAACTTGAAATTGTACTACAAAGCTACCAGGATAAAAACACCATGGTATTAGGCAAAAAAAAAAAAAAAAAAAAAAAAAAAAAAAAAAAAAAAAAAAAAAAAAAAAAAAAAAAAAAAAAAAAAAAAAAAAAAAAAAAAAAGACCCTAGGATTAATCAAACAGAATAGAAGATACAGAAACAACCCCAACCACACTCAGCCACCTTATCTTTAAAAAAGGAGTCAAACACCTTCACTGGAAGAAAGCCTCTTTAATAAATGGTTCTAGAAAAACTGCCTTTCCTCATGCTGAAGATTAAAACTGGACCCGTATCTCTCACAGTGCACTAAACTAAAATCAAAACAGATCAAAGATCTAAATATAGTATTAAAGCAGAAATTTAACATATTAAATATGCTAGAAAACAAAGTAAAATTCTTCAAGACATGTGTAGGTGAAGTTTATGAACAAAACCCCAAGTGCACAGGAAATATCACAAAGAATCAACAACTGGAATCTCATCTTATTAAAAAGATTTTACACAGTAAAAGAAACCACCAACGGAGTGAAGAGATAACCCACACAATGGGAAAAATTTACCAGCTATTCCTTTAAGGATTAATACCTAAAATATACAAAGAACTCGGGAAAAAAAAATCAGATTCCCCCCGATTAAAAAACCCAATCCAAAAATGGGCATCTGAAATGAACAGACACTTCTCAGATGAAAAAGTACAAACAACAAATAAATATATGAAAAAATGTTCAACATTACTGGTAATTCAAGAAACACTGCTGTTTTTGTTGTAGTTTTCTAATACTGACTTTAGTCCCTTATTTTTCTTTTTCAAAATTATTCTGGCAACTTTCATCAAGGTTTAGAATTCTGACAAGTTAAAAAAATGTCATTGGCTGGATATAGTGGTGCATGCCTGTAATCCCAGTCACAACCAGGATGAGGGAAGAGACTGACAAGTCTGAATCAAGCCTGGGCAATTTAGTGAGACTGTCTCAAAATAAAAAAATAAATAAAATGGTTACAAATATTGCTCAGCCGTAGACCATTTAACTAGAATGTGTGAGGCCATGGGTTTAACCCTAGCTACTACAAAAAGTTAAAAAAAAGGTTGCCATCTAGGTCTAGGTCTATGTCAAACAATTATGACAATTAAATCATAGAAGCACTAAAACTGTAAATCAAAATGTGTGCATATGCACATGCATATACGCACACAAAAAAAGGATGAAAAACAGTGCAAAAATCAGAAGACAAAAAGAGACAGTTCGAAAAGAAAAATGCATAAACATCCATATTCAAACTCATAGGGGTTTTTTTGTACGGAGAATTGAATTCACGACCTTATGCTTGCCAGGGACCTCCTTGTGCTGCTGAGCTTTATGTCCGGCCCTCAATCTCATAGTTTTAAAACTATAATGACACAATTCACTTAAAATCTGACAAAAAATAAAGTTGTGTTGGCAAGAATTCAGGAAAAGCAGCATTAATCATAAATTGCTACTATGGATAAAAACTGAGATTTTTTTTCTCAGAGAAGACTTTGGCAAGAACCATCAAAATAAAAATACAGTCTTTGTCCTAGTAATTAAATTTCTAGGAACTTATCATACAGTTGTGCTTATACAAACATGTAAAGACAGCATAAAAAGACATTTAAGGAAAAGTTATTAGGTATGCCCAAAACACTGGGGAACCAGGCAGGACTGAACTATCAGTTTATAAGAATCTTAAGTGAATTATTGTATTTTTACACTGAAAATCACACAAGTGACAGAGTAAGTCACCAATGCTACCTCCTTTAAAAATTGCTCCTCCCACGGGATGGGGATTTAGCTCAGTGGCTTAAGTGCCTGCCAGGCAAGCACGAGGTCGAGAGTTCAATCCTCAGCACCAAAAAAAAAAAAAAAAATCAATCAATAAAAAAGAGCTCCCCTTAAGCTGAGGTGCCTCAGCACCTGACACAGGGCTCCTTTCTATTTTCTCACACACTATCTGAATAGGTGAGTCAGGAAACCTAATTTAAATATCAATATGCTATTAGCGTCCAAACCTGTATTTCCAGTCCTAGATCTTATCTAGAGCTCCAAATTTGTATGTGCAATTGCCTACCGGATGTGTTCACATGGACGTTGCTATGGCTTATGTCTAAGTGTACCCCCAAAGCCTCAGGTAGTCACAGATGGGGCTTTTCAGAGGTGGCTGAATCTAGGATATGTGAAACTAGGATGAAGGATGTGATCCTGGGATTGGTTCATGGTACAATGCTAGGAACTGCACGACCAACCAGTGGGTAGCCTGGATAGAATATAAAGGACAGAAAGAGGCATGCTTTGGCACTTTTCTCTTGCTGCCTTGCTACTTTGCTGCCTTCTGCATGTCACAAACTGTTTCTCCTCTGTAACGTCCCTCTGCCATGCCACCCTTACTTGGAGGCCCCAACTGTGAACTGAAACCTCTACAAACAAATAAACATTTCCTCCTTTAACTTTGGGTGTCAGGTATTTTGTCTTAGCAATGCGAAAAGTAAGACGGGGCCTACCACACATAGCAAAGCAAAAAAGACTACAGAAACTTCTTGATTTTTCTTGTCAAATCTTTCCTCTATACTACCTTACCGATTCACTATCTTCTCCACTTTAATAAATGGAACTACCCTTCACTTAAAACAGATAAATTTGTACCTTTGTGTTTTAATTGTTACCATCCACCAGCTAATAAAAACTATTACAGAAACTTTCCAAATGAACCCCCTGCTTCCATTCTTGTTAATATATGCGCAGCTTCCATAGCCAGCAACTAGTGATCTTTTCATTAAAACTAAACATCTGATGGTATCATTACTCTCCTTGAAATTTTTAAAAAATTTCTTACTGAACATACATTTCAAAATTTTCTTCTTACAGTATTGGGGAATCAACGCAAGTCCCTTGCACTGAACTACATTTCCAGGTCCCTTATTTAAAATTTTGACACAGGGTCTTCATGAGCTACTAAGTTGCCCAGGCTGGGCTTGGACTTGCAACCTTCCTGCCTTGGCCTTTCAGTGCTGAGATTACAGGTATCCATGCCCAGTCTGTACTTAACACTTAACTCAAGGAAAACCATTTATACTATATAAAATGTAACTAATGGAACACATTTAAGAAGACTTTTAAAAAAAAACTTAAAATTTTCAAAGAGACAACAAGCACCAGGCATATCCAACCGAAAAGAAATATAAGATATGAACATGTAAAGGTTGAAATAAAGAACTCTACAGATTAGGTTAATAATGGAATCAATAAGAGGTCAAAGAATAAATTAGTGAGCTAAAAGATTAAGAATGGTCCTAGGAGAGGATTAAGAAATGACTTTAAAAAGGTAAAATATTAAAGTTAAGAGATACAGAGATGAGAAATTACAAGTGACAGGACCCATATCCACTCATGCATGCACCATGTAAAGATATTTTAGTTAACAACAGACTGTATGCAACAGTGGCACCCTAGTGTAATATAGCCTAGGTGTGCAAAGACTACATTACATGGAATTTTTTTTTTTAAAGAGAATAGAACAAAACAAAACAGAACAAAACAAAGCAAAAGAAAACGGAATAGAGTCAAACATTCAAAACAGAACACTGCAAGCTATACAGGTTTTCGAAACATAACAGGAGATTAACAATGGTTACCCTAGTGTCTCTTGCTTTCTTCAAAATGGTTGTTTATACATTTACAGACAATAAACTCAAACAAAACAAAGTAATATAAAACCAGATAAAACAAAAGAGCATTACAGGCCTTCAAGTTGGACAAGAAACCAGCAATGGCTACCGTAGTGTCTCACTTTTCAAACTAGCTGTTCCTATCTTCTCACACATTGCAATCAAATAGTAGGAAAGGGACTTAAACCAATCAAATCAAAGAATAAAAGCACCATTGGACTTCAGAACTTTTCTCCATATTTATCGGGAATTTTGTATCTTATTGAGTCAGTTGCTTACACTAGGGAGACAATGCGGTGTTTACACATGTGTGTTGGGTTTATTTCACTTGAGTATGGTCTCAAGTCACATCCATTTACCTATAAAAGCCTCAGTGTGATCATTTTTTATAGCTGAATAGTACTCCGTTGTATAAAAGTACCACATCTTCTGTATCCACTCCTCAATTGATGGGCATTTGGGTTATTTCCAAGATTTGGCTATTACAAATTGTGCTGCTATAAACATGGGTGCACATACATCACTGTGGTAAGATGATTTCACTTCTTCTGGGAATATGCCCAGAAGTGGAACAGCTGGGTCAAATGGAACTTCCAGCCCTAGCTTTCTGAGAAACCTCCATACTGACCTCCACAGTGGTTGCACCAGTCTGCACTCCCACCAACAGTGGAGAAGGGTTCCTTTTTCCCCACAGCCTCTCCAGCATTTATTGTTGGTGGTTTTCTTGATCCTGGCCATTCTTTCTGGAGTGAGAGGAAATCTCAGAGTTGTTTTAATTTGCATTTCTCTAATGACCAATGATCCTGAACATTTTTTCATGTATTTATTTGCCATTCGTATTTCTTCAGCTGAGAAGTGTGTTTTCATCTCAGATGTCCATTTCTGGATTGGGTCTTTGAATTTCGAGGGCTTGATATTTTTTAATTCTTTATATATTCTAGATAGAAGACCTTTGTCTGAAGGGCAGTTGACTAAAATTTTTTCCCAATTTGTGGGTTTTCTTTTCACTCTGTTGGAGATTTCCTTTGACATGCAAAAACTTTTTAACAAGACAAGATCCCAATTGTTGATTCTACGAAGTGTTTCCCATGCAGTTTGACTTTTGTTCATGAATTCTCCACCTACCCCTATGTTTTCAAGATTTCTACCTACTTTTGTTTTCCAGCTGATTTAGTGTTTCTGTTTTAATGTTTAGATCTTTGATCCATTTTGACTTTAGTGTATGGTGATAGGCTTGGGTCTAATTTTAGTTTTTGGCATATGGGAAGCCAGTTTTTCCAGCACCATTTATTAAAGAGGCTATCTTTCTTTCAGTGAACATGTTTGGCCCCTTTGTCAAAGATAAGGTGGTTGAGTGTGTTTGTACTTGGGGCTGTATCTTCTAATCTATTCCATTGATCCTCAGGTCTGTTTTGATTCCAGTACCATGCTGATTTGATTACAGTAGCTTTGTAGTATAATTTCAAGTCTGGGATTGTGATGCCTCCTGTCCCGCCCTTGCTGCCCAGAACTGCCTTTGCTATTCTAGGTCTTTTGTGGTTCCAGATGAATTTTAAGAATGATTTC